>WAAF01012585.1:355643-480160 GCA_013400475.1 Tricholaema leucomelas
AGGCTGGATGTTAGGAGGAAGTTCTTCACAGAGAGAGTGATTGGCATTGGAATGGGCTGCCCGGGGAGGTGGTGGAGTCACCGTCCCTGGGGGTGTTCAGGAAAAGCCTGGATGAGGCACTTAGTGCCATGGTCTGGTTGACTGGACAGGGCTGGGTGCTAGGTTGGACTGGATGATCTTGGAGGTCTCTTCCAACCTGATTGATTCTATTCTAAAGGGAAATATCTCTTCTCTCTTTTTATGACACAGAGCATATGCATCTCCAATAATAACCCTCAGTGAAGCAGAGCATGGGTCTGAAATTCACCAAATCTATTTTCTTCCCTGGATGTCACAGAACTTAATTCAAGAGATGCTGTATTAAACCTGAGAGGCCAAAGTACACAACATGTAATCATCTTCCAACCACTTCAGATTTCTGTCACTTTTCCACTGAAGAACAGCACTAAGTAAGAGATGTTCCTAAGTGTTGAACTCAGTTGTGTATAAATGAAAAGTCTGAATCACAGAAACACTCAGGTTGGAAAAGACCCCCAGGATCACCAAGTCCAACCAATAACCCTACTCTACAAGGTGCACCCTAAATCATATCCCCAAGCACCACATCCAAACAACTTTCAAACACATCCAGGGTTGGTGACTCCATCACCTCCCTGGGCAGCTCATTCCAATGCCTGACCATTCTTCCCAGGAAAAAAATAAATCCTAATGTCCAATCTAAACCTACCCTGGTGCAGCTTGAGGCCATTCCCTCTTGTTCTATCACTAATTACCTGTGTGAAGAGACCAGCAGCAGCCTCCCCACATCATCCTTTTAGGTGGTTGTAGAGAGCAACCTCTCAGCCTCCTCTTTTTCACATTAAGCAGCCCGATCTCCTTCAGCTGCTCTTTATAAGATTTATTCTCCACTATTTTAAACCCCCTCTGGGAATGTTCCATCATCTCCTTAATGTATATTAGCTTTGGAGTATATGGGCATGGCAAATGATAGGCAAGTAGGAATTGATTAGTAACAAAGGCAATTGCATCGTTAGCAACACAATGCCAATGGCTGACAGCACCAGGGGCTCTTAAGGCCTTTCTGCTGCCTCTGCACCTACCTGCTCAGTGGCCAGGACCCTGCCAAGCAGCTCGTGAGCTCCCTAATGAGCACCTGGCCACTCTCAAGGCTTCTGAACTCCCTAATGAGCACCTGGCCGCTCTCGAGGCTTCTGAGCTCCCCAGCGAGCACCTGGCCGCTCTGGAACCTTCCTCACAGCTGCTTCACCTCTCAGGAGTGAGGCGTGCAGAGGGCACCTGCAGAAGTTTCCAGTAGTCAGTCTAGCCTGCTCCTTCCCACAGTGAGGGAGTGCTGAGAGTGGCAGGCCTGTTGTATGGACAAGAATGGAGGCAAAGGACCCAGCTGAGAAGAATCCTTGAGGTGTTGGACACGAGGGAAGCACCCAGCAACAGGTAGGCTGCATGCAGCAAGCTACACCTCTCAAACCTAGTCTGCCATCTCAAACTGTGCTTTGGCTGGTGAGGCAGGAAAGGGAGAGGGATCACCTCTCCTTCCCCTCAGAGAGGAGTGGTTGTAGCTCTCTTCCACTGTGCTGTCTGGAAGGTGTCTGTGGGAAATGCTGACTGGATCAATGCGGAGGAGGTCAAGGCAGCTGTCTGCCTTTACCTCTGCAGGCAGCCAGAGGCTTAGCACAGGTACCCAGGCAAGGCCTGGTACCCTGGGGAACTACTAATGAGCTACAAAGTTGGTAGGTCAATAGGGTGAGCCCAAACGTGTAGGCTGAACAGGTTTTGGCCCTGAGAGGGTGCCATGCTGAGCTTGGCTGTGGCTACTCTCCAGGAAACATAAATAAGGAAATACTCCCAAATGTGGGGCTGGGCACCTTTACTGCTGAAGAGTTTTATTTCTAACAAGCCTTTAAGGTAATGTCTTTATATCTTGTTCCAATCTTTTTAGCAACTTTTTTTAAAGAAAAACTTCTTCATCCTGTGCAGTTTTTAATGTTTTTATCTCGGCTTCCCCTTCGTGAATGCACTGAGGGAATCGTTAGGTACTGTAGCTTGTCCAAAGAGGAGTAACAAAGCTGGTGATGGGTCTAGAGAACAAGTCCTGGGAGGAGAGGCTGAGGGAACTGGGATTTAACCTGGAGAAAAGAAACCCAGAGGAGACTTCACTCTCTACAACTGCTTGAAAGGAGTTTGTAGTGAGTTGGAGCTCGCTGTCATCTTCCAAGTGATCGGACTGAGGCTGTGTGGAGAGGTTTAGATTTGCTATTTTAAGAGAATTCTTTACTGAGAGAGCTGTCAAGCCCAGAAGCAGGCTGCCCAGAGAACGGGTGGAGTCGCTGTGTAGGTGCGGTGCTGTGGTGGACTTGGCGGTGCTGGGTTAAAGGGTGGACTTGGAGATGTTAAAGGTTTTTCCCCAAGCTAAACAGTTCTGTGGTTAGACACTCGTGACGAGCGCAGACCCCGTACAGGCTCCTTTAAGGGAAAAGCAACCCTTATCAAATTGACGTCAGACCTAACCAATAGAATTACAAGTGCCCACCCTCCCCGTTTCGTATTGGCCCTGGTTCTTGGGGGGAGGCGGGACGTCTGCTCAAACCGGAGGCGCCAAGTCTGGTTCCGCCCGTCATGGAGGCCGTGCTAGAGCAGGTGGAGCAGCTGCCTGCGCTCCTGGCCGTCTCCCGTTCCTCGCTGGTGCGGGACTGGGACTCTGTGACCGTCGACAGGGCTCTTGAGTGGGCCCGGTATTTCCAGCATCTGCATGACCGCTTCCGCGCACGGCCTCGACTCCGGGAGGCCCTTGGGCGGCGGCTGCGGCGGGGTCAGGCCAGCACTGTGCTCGGCTTCTCCCACATGGGACGCTGCCCGCAGCTGCTGGGCTTGGCGCTGTTGGAGAACCGCTCTCTGCCGCCGGCAGCCTGCCGCCGCCTGATTCACAGCCTGCTACAGCCCACCGGCCCTGAGCTCCGCAGCCTGGTGCTTCTTGCCCGCCGTAAGGCTGCTTTCCGCCTGCTGGCGCTGCTGCCCTGCGGCCCGCCGCGGGCCCCGGAGGAGGCAGAGCCGCAGGTGCAGGCAGAGGCACAGCTGCTGCTGAGCCGGCTGCGGGAGGAGAGGCAGGAGGCCGAGCCGGCGGGGCAGGTCGCGGGGCAGCTGTGTTGGCTCTCCGGTGTCTTGGAGCAGCTATCCCAACCGCGGGCTTTCAGGGTGGTGGCAGCAGCGCTGCTGATACTGAGGCAGGGGAGAGGCACTGAACGGGCCGGAAGTGGGGGTCGAGATGGGGACAGCCTAGACGGAAACCAGGAAAGTGCAACAGGAGATGAATACGTTGCTGGGCAGCTGCTTTCTTGGCTGTTGAGCAAAGCGGAGCGATTTTCTGCCTTCTGCCTTTTCCTTCCGGGCTCCCTTCTTGCCTCCCTAGCTGGTCACTATTCCCAGTTAAGCAGACTCTATTTGGACCTCTTAACCGGCTGGGGAAGCCACTTGCTTTATGACCCCTTGCAGGGACAGTGGGTTAAAAGTTGTCTTGAGGAGGCTGAATTGTCCTGGGAGGAGCTGAAGGAGCGCTTCGTCTCTCTCTGTCAGGCATCTGTGCTACTCAGGGGGCAGACCCAAGCTGCTCTGAAGCACCTGAAGGCACAGGATGGAGACTTTGAAGTCTGTGGCCTAAGTGTATGGACTGACTTACTGATGGAAGTAGAGGCAAATCTAAGGAAAGGATCAGAACGCTGGTGTATGAATTCAAAGGCAACATGAGAACTTCATTTCTGAAATCCAGGAAGTCCATTTAACAGGAAAGACAAGAAAACTGCACCTCTCTTTGGGCAGGAAACCGAGTGTTGTGACTGCCAATCACACTGTTTCTGACTGCATATGAAGTCTTTCAGGGAGGTCCAATGCTTTCTTGTAATTGCATTGTCAAGTCTTGTCACCGCAGGAAATGTTTTCCTTTTCAGTACTTAGTGCTCACCTAATAAAATGAAGAAAAGTCTTGCTGTTTCAAATATAGATTTGTTTTCTGTTTAGAAAGCATTACAGTTCAGATATGGTCATCGTAGTGGTTGGAGGCTGACCAAAAGCTCAAAGCAATGGTGAAGTTTCAAACGTGAAAACTCCAAACTTATGGTTAATTTACTGGTGCTCGTCTTCATTGGTCTGTCTGCACTGCTCTGGTGGCCACTTTTCATGCTTCTATAGGTCTCGAACATGATTTAGCCCCTGGGTCTAAGTGAAACTGAGAGAAAGCCAAGTGGAAAGCTTACTGTAAAGTTCTAAAATTAGAAGGCTTTATTAGTTGCTATATTATATGATAATATGCAAGTATTTCCTAAGGAAACTGCAGTAAAATGTAGGGTGTTCTGTGTGGTTTTCTTCCCTTTCCTAATGTGTCTTGCACTATTTGTGGAACAAAAGTGAGTGGATGACAAAAAGTTTGTATTGGGCAACAATTTGATTTTCTTTTCTGTTGAATCAGCTTTTGTAAACAAAATTTGATTAAGGTAACTGTCTTGTCACTGTCATTTAAAATGAATATGGTTATGCAGAGGTAACATGTTTATGCACATTTAGGTCTGTAAGCTGGTATTGCTGAAAGTGAGCAGTGAGATAAGAGAATAGTGAAGGACGATGGGCCATGTGCATTTGACTACTGCAGAAAGAGGTCTTCACTAATGTTTTGTGTGGAGCTGCTGTCAAAGACTTCCTGTAGCCCATATTCTAGTTTCAGGATCAGCTGAGACATCTCTTTGCTCTGTTACTGAAATCCCTTTAGGGAGGGTTAGAAGATACTTCACACTTAATGCTTATAACCTTAAAAAAGCCAACGAGATATTAAAAATATAATCTGGATTGAAACTAATTAGTGTTATTGTACTGCAGTACAAAATAGTGTATAGAACTATGGCAAGTACTTCTGTACCACAAAACTAGAATGGGAAGGATCTTCTCTTTTTAAGTTGGAAACCATTAGTGCAAGGAGATGAATATTGTCTGGGAAAATAAATAATGCCTGTTCTAAGTTGTCTGAAAATAATTAAATATGTCCTAATTCTTTCCCCTCTTCTAAGACAAAAGATACACTCAAAGATAGCACACTTCAAATAGTTAGAAGGACATGCTGCTGATCTCCTATCAAAAGTAGGACTGTTTTCTTTGGATTTCTTGCTACATCACGTGGGTGAAGCAAAAACATTATGGAGATGAATGTGTTCAAAAAGCTACAGCAGTGGCAGTTGTCTTCCTCCTTTCTTTAACCAGATCGTCCCTCCTGGGAACTTGTAGGTGGTGGTCAATCCTTAAAGACAGCCCCACATCAGTGGACCTCAGGACAGAGTCAATATTTCTGTGGTATCAAGGAATATGACCACTGTCTAGAAGTGTTTAAAACTACTTAAAAGTATAAAGCATGAAGTTTGAGCTTAGGTTGTCTAGCCACAGTTCTCTGTGTTCAGAGTTTTGGCATTTGGTATGGAAACTCTGCACTTGAACTTGCTTTTAACACTTTTAACAGGCATAAGGGGTTTTGTCTGTTAGAATACTTTTTGCTATCAGTGGTCTCTGATGGAATATACACTGAAAGATACTAGTCAAAAGTCATTGCTTTCTGGCATTATGTTAAGGGTGAATATCAAATGTAGTAATGTTATAAATGCTACAGTAACAAAACAAACCTTTTCAGTGCTGCTTCTGCATAGAAATCTAATGGGAGAAGTTAGCTGCTGGTGTTCCCTCTCTTAATGAGGGGCAGTTGATCTCAACTGTTAAAAGATGCTTATCTTTCCCCAACTCCCTGAGCCTCTGTGACAAATTTCAGTGAGAGTTAAGTCTTAGTTTTGCACATCAGGGTAGATGTTTCCTGTTGTACCCTGTGTACTGACCGCAAGTCTCTTTGCAGCTTTCTGCTATTTCTAGAATAAACCTGATGCTTGTAGGGAGTTAGTTTGGGCTGTTTAATGTCTTGCTTTTTGATAAACTTAAGAGTAATTACAGAATATTCTTTTGGAGTAGGTAGGAAGTAATAGGCCCTTCAGTATGACTTTATTAAGCAAATAACTGGAGAGGGGCAGGCAAGTGATGGGCCAGTGTAGACAATATATATTTGATCTCCAGCTCCATCCTCCTTATGAGAAACCTGAACAGTAAAAGGTAGCTTAGCCTTAGTGAGGCAGAAGCACCTGGTTACAGCAATTTCACAAAAATGTTCCAGTCTGTCCCAAATACATTATAAAGAGGTGCCAGATCCATGATTACCAAATTCCAAAATCCATATGGCATTTATTGAAATGAATGCAGCAGTCCACATCCCCTATTATTTCAGCATGCTCGTCGAGTTTGCCAGGTAGCTCTGCAAATGACACTTAATGAAAATTTTCTGGAACTCCATTTTTTAATAAAAGTATAAACAGGAAAGGAAAAAGTGTAATGTCTGTAACCTCCCCCCTGGACATATTTGCAACTCCTCTTTGCATGCTGAGCTGTGCAGCCCAAATTTACAAATTCTGAACCTACACAATCTCAGCTGTCATGGGAAGTAAGATATTAGAAATGACAAAGAGCAGCCTCCTTCCCTGCCACCTTCTCAACTTTTTTTTGCAAACAAAGAGAATCAGATATCTGTTGTTTTCTTTATTAAAATGAAGATTGACAAAACCGTTACATCCCTGCTTCAGTAAACTGGTAAGGATTGTAGTCTGTCAGGCTTTTACTTGCCCAGTAAATAGCTAAAACAGATACATTTTGGTACCACTGATCCAGTGATTTTTTTTTTTTAAGTAACAAAAGGCAGACATGGTACCTTTTGTGAACCAGCCCCATAGCTCTCCACAGGTAACATGCTAGAAGATGTCTGGGTACTGAGTTGCTTGTTTGGTTGTTTTTCCTGCATCTGTTACCTTGTAATAACCCTAACAGGCACGATCTAGAAGAAAACTAATTACATGTTCTGGTAGTTTGCACTATGTATCTATATGACAGAATAAGAATAAATGGTGTAGAATTAATTGTTCTTTTAGATCATGGAGAAAGTAGCTTTCCCCTTCACCAGATTGAAGTGGCTTAGCTGCTGCTGGGGACAGACAACACTGGGGCTGTGAATGCTGTGATTTTTTTTTTTAAACTGAAAATCAAAAGACTCTTGGTTTGATGTTGGCTGCTCTGCTAAAGCACTCAGCCTCTCTGCTCCCTAATGACCACTTGGATCGATGCTTTAACAGGCAAGAATATTAAGGTAGTGAATGACAAATGTAGCTGTGTGTGCAGCGTAGGAAACTCTGCTTATTTAAATGGGGGTTTAAATAGGGCAGAGGTGAGCACAAAGCAGTATTCTATCTGCCCTAGTATTAAAAAAGGCTTGAATGAACACAAATGTGATCTGGAAAAGTAGCTTTTATTAGATAATATAAATTCTTCTTACGTGCTGTTTGCTCTTAGGATTGTATCTGTCTAATGAGGAATTAAATGTTATTTTGACCAAACACAGAATTCTCTATTAATCAGTTATGTGCCTGTACTGGGTTTCAGATTAAGAGATGATAGACAACCTGGAAAATACTACATATTTATTCTATCTTACCTATATAATTTTTAAAAACATCTCAAAAAAAAAAAAATTAAAACCAGATACCTGTAGCATTGAAGCAGACCTGACATAAACACTAAGATACAATCTCTTTAATTTTTCACATGTAGCCTCAAAAAAATGTTGAACCGTGGTAATATGGCTACTGTTTCAACATTGAAATAATTCCTCTACTAACACCACTTTAATTCCCTGTGTTACTTAACGTATTTGTTTCATTGTCAGTTCTTTCACAACTGGAAATCTTTGGCCATAGATGTTTCTTTAGAGTGGCTGGCATTTTATTTACAATTAGTGTTTTGAATCATCTCAGATTCCACAGAGGGTGGCAGCAGAGTCTCTCTGACTTCTGATCCAAGGGGAGAATCCAAGCTCGTGGGCAATTTCTAGAGGCAGAAGAGATGCAAGGAATAAACACCCACTCTAGTGCTACCCACTCAGAAGTTTCTGGTTGAAAAATCTCACTGAGAGTCTTATTTTGTCCTTGCAGTTCTGATTTTAGCAGTTCTTTAATTTAATGTAGGATCAGGTAATAATATAAACTGTATCCCCTAACTGCCTCTGCCCACGGACCTGTTTTATTAATAATATTAGATATTTGGCTCTTAAATTCCTTTTCTATTACATGATAAATTCCTCTAGTATTATGTGATCAATTTACTGTAACCCCTAACTGGGGCACTTTACCAGAA
The DNA here is from genome assembly GCA_013400475.1 of Tricholaema leucomelas. Lineage (NCBI taxonomy): Eukaryota > Metazoa > Chordata > Aves > Piciformes > Lybiidae > Tricholaema lacrymosa > Tricholaema leucomelas. The sequence continues at coordinate 363,915 of WAAF01012585.1, forward strand.
ATGATAGCAACATGCACTGAACACAGAATATAGCAATCAAATTCTGAATTTCAGCCTGAAGTGCACCTTCCTATTCTATTTCTCCCTCTGGGAAAAACATCCAAGATAAATGCTTAGACATGAACTATTCATAGTGTGCAGCTCACAGAGAGGCTAATCCCAGCATCTGATAAAGCATTAGATTTTTGGCAGTCATGAGTTTTAAATCCCACCACAAAGATTCAGTTTGAATGTTTTCCTAAGGATCATTTCCAGGAATGGTATGAACTGTTTTTACCTTGCGTATTGTAGCCCTGTTCCTCTTATGGTGTCTTAAACTTTATGACCATCTGACCAGGAAAACATAATTGTGATCTTGATTTTCTGTACATAGTACTTCTCTCAACAGAAAGTTAGCAATGAGAGAAAAATGGTTTTGTGCTTTCTATTGCGTGTGATAAAAATTATATGTATGGAAATAAGCCTCAGTTAAATGCATCAAGAAATACTGCATGCTGAATAATGAAAAAATTGTATGAGTTTGTTTGTTTTGCTCTCATAGGGCAATGTAATGAATCCTCTTGAAATACCAGCAGGCCAAAATGTAAATGCAGCTTCTATTTCCAACTCGTACAAGCAGTGAAGTCATTAATATTTTCTTATTAATGTAAATGAAGTAGATAAGAACAACTGATTGCTTCTAGGGATTAATTGGATGTGATCAATCCCTAAAACAAGTGCGACAGCAAGGTCATTCATCAGCTGCTTAATGTTGCAGTAGCCTAAGCTTGCCCTTTCAGCTAGGAAAAGATGCCATGCCCTGGGGAAAAGTGTTTAAAATCATTATGCTATTGACAAAAAATTGTGTACTGTTGCCTCTCACAGCCTCATCATTCCTAATGTTGAGGTGAAAGTTGCTGAGTTCAGGTGTTTCATAATTTGCTGGGTAAATAGTATCTCTTCCCAAGCTTAAAATTTCTTGTTCATAGTGAAAATATATGAGGTGTAAAGAAAGCTAAATTTAGCAATGCATTGAGAGTGACAGCTACTTGGTCTGGTTGCAACTTCCCAGGAAACACACGGACCTCTCTTCCTACCTATAGAATATCACCAGGGCTTGTGCTCTACCAAAATCGTTGGGATTGTATCCCAGAAGGCTTGATGTTGCTCATGGATAGGGTTGGGTTGGAGGAACACGCTCTATCTGAAACTGAGGGTCTTGGAAGCTACACGAAGATCTTCAGGCGTTGGAAGTGATAAGCAAGAAAATGTCATAATTTAATGTATGTCTAGATCTATTTTGACTTACACTTAGTTCAGAAGATGCTTTTTACTAGATTCTACGAACAAAATTCTTTGACTCATCATTAACTTACTTGGTTTCATTTGGCTGTTTTCACGTACAACTTCTTGCTACGCGAGGCAAAGAATCTGAGTGTTACCAGCCTGTCACCATGGCTGTGAGCTCCAGAGGTGGCACAGTGGGCAGGTTTAACTTAGACGTGTCATCATTCACCTTGCACATCATATTTTCTATAAATGCATGTGTTCAGGGCCCAAGGAGTCAGTCACTGCCAGAGAAATGGTTTCTGTTGCCAGAAGATTTCTGCCACAATCATTTGAATCATCTGAACTGCTGATGCCAGTGTTTGCACAGCAGGGGCCAGAAGGGGTTGCTGGCTTGCAAAGCATGAAGGCACTGAGTTTTGCATTGGGCTCAGGTTCCTGTGATGGTACTATAGAGTGTGAGCTCCAGTCATCTTGCTTCCTTCCAGCGTTGTCCCACTTTTGCTCTTTCTGGTTTGACAATACCCTTGCCTTTTCTCTGCCACAGCAGGTCTGACTCAAATAGTGGTTGGGTGCTGTTCTGGGGTGTGCCCTTTCCTGCTGTGAAACTGCTTTTTGCTGTTTATCATAATCCTGATCTTCTGTAAGTGGTGAGTGAAGCTTAGAGCATGGGGCTCTAAGCTGCAGTTGTAACATTTTGAAGTGATCATTGTCTTAATGCTACTGGAATCTATCCAGTAAAAGTGAGAAAATAAGTTTTAACTGGATCAAGCTTAACACTGATGCTTTTTTTTTTTAATGCAATTGGATTTTTGCCACTGGCTGTAATTGAGCAAGAGAGAGCAAGTTTTGGTGTGGCATGTAACAGACAGTGCCATCTCCAAAGCAGGAGAAGAAGCTGCAGTTACGTTTGAAAGACTGCACAAACAGGGCAGGAGTTTCTGTGTAAGCAATTTATTATGTTAATTGTTTCTTTTAAGTAACTGAGGAATGATTCTTAAGGTGTTAACTGGTTGCGCAAAACTCTCATCTTCACTCTTTCCATCTAAGGCTTCCTCTTTGTCTTAGGACTTTCTACTGTTCAGTCTGAGAAGGAGAAAATGGCACAAGTCATCCTTGTCTGTTCTCAGTAATGTCAAAACCACATGTAGCTGACACTGACAGTTTAAGACTCATGTTGAAAACATGAAATAAATTACAAAGGACTAACAGGAACAATTTACAGGAGATGCATTATCCAAACACAGACAGATACACACTCCAGTAGTCAGTGGACATATGGTTGGATCTGGAATTACTGCAGTAACTTCAGGTAACAGTGAGCGTGCACTAGCCTCTAATTACAACAGGAAAACACTGGACCCTGTGCACTGCACTGACAAATTGCTCCCACTGGTATCTAAGTTACTTCACTGGTGTCATTATAGCCTCTAGCAAAGTCAGGATATTTGAAAAGAGTATGGTGTCTGCACCCTATTAAAGATATTATATTCCTATTTATAGTCCAGTTTCCATGAATAGAAAATTCCAACAGAAGAACATTTACTATAGAAATTTTGGAATATGGAGCTTTTAAAGGCAGTTGTGTTTAGTTTATGGGCCAGGTATTTAGAAAAAAAGCAATTAAAGTCACCTTGCTCATTAACCTTTCAGTTCCTCATAGAGCAGTTTAAGCACAAGAAAGTGCATTTTGATTGGTAATGCTTGGGTGAACTGGACCTCTTCCCTGTGTATGTGCATTTTATTAGGCTGCAGTCTCTAAACGCTTGCATGTGGTTTTGTTCTACCACGATTTAATGGACATGATGATCTTCTAAACTCTTTGAGCTCATGGAATCCAATCACCTTTTGCCATGTGCTTTGTTCAGTCCTTTTTACATTTGGTTTGCAAAGGCACAATAGCAGAAATCCATGGCATAACCACATCACCATGGTGATTGCTAGTGTGCATGCACTGAGAAGACTCAGCACACAAGCAATTACAAGTCAAGACAATGATTTACAGAACGCATGTTTGGATTTTGCTTTATAAATTGGGAGAAATAACAACATGAGCATTATCTCTCTATAGTGATTTGAGTATGATGAATGTAAGTCAACAAATTATTATTCCCTTTAGATGATCTCTGAGGTGAGGAAGGAAAACCCTTCCTTGCAGTTGGCCCAAGAAATGTGTTCGCTGATCCACAGATTGTTTCAAAATAGTGTATGGGTTAGCAAAAGAGGCAGCTTTGAAAGTATTCCTATTCTCAGAAGCTAATTAGAATTAGTGTGTTGGTGGAGATGAAGTCCTTATGTTAATCTTCCCTTTTATCTTTTTTGTCTAGCAGCAATTAAAAATAATAGCTAAACCCCCTAAAAGGTAATTTTTTTGTTTTACTATTTTTCAGTTACAGAAAAATAATCCAACATATAGTTTAAGTTCTTCCTCCTTCATTCTTCCTGAAGACATATTCAAATACACCTGAAATACAGAGCCTTTTCAAATGCAAATGTTTTTCATCATCTGGGCAGATGTGACACACAGTTGTAACACACCTGATGAATCTTTGTCACTACACAAGCTTCAGGCACGATGGCATTTTGCTCTTTATGCTGAAGTTTATGACTTCAGTAATCTGGTGAATGTTGCACAGTACTTGAGGTAAAAAGTTCAGCTACTGATTAAAGTCTAGAGGGAACTTTTTTCCAACAAGATTAGAAGGGACCTGTGGGTTTCATTTGTCTTTGTATTTAGCTACATATTTCACAGTGTGAATTCTCACTGCAAAGGTTGGAAATGTTGATTCTTTTAGCTTTCCCTTTTGAGCCAGCTGTGTGCAATTGTGCAGCATAACTAAGATGCTTTGCTCCAGCTAAAGCAACTGGTCTCAAGAAGAAACTTCAAAGGCAACTTTAAAAAAAAAGCAAATAGCCATTTGATATTGTCAACACAGTTGTTCATCTCATGCACTGTTCTAGACTTCATCTAGGTGACTTTCTTGTTGCTTTGGCACTCCTATGGTAACAAGTAATTAAGTTCCTATGAAGCAAAGGGAAAATGGTAGGCTTTCCACCACAAGGAAATGCTGAAATCTGAATGAATGATGAAGCCTTTAGAATTGGTAGCACATTACTGCAGTGAACCGAGAGAGTGACCTGCCCTGCAGGAACAGGGAAAGGCAATAATGTTAGTATCTCATCTGTCAGAAAGGTGTAGGAGACATTTCTTGTTACATAATGGCTGTCCTGGTCCTTGAAATATGGTGAGGATTAGAAAATACCTTGCATAATTTATGTGCAACATCTCTGTTCCAGAATCAGACATTACCATTCCCACAGACAGATTATGCTGACATTCTGAACTGTATGTATGGTTTATGCAGGTAACATAATACTTTCAAATTATATGTGCTATGAGCCAATAAAATTAATATGGGGTACTTATGCAATAGCCTCATAACAGCTAAACTAACAAAGTTCATAAAATACTTCTCTCCTAATTTTTCATGGGGCAGTCATTGGTTCTTATTTTCTTCCCTCTGAGTTTTTCTTACAAAACGCAGCATTAGAAACCAGCTCCAGGGAGAATGCCAGTGTTCTCAGGCATATATGGAATTTCATTCTCCTATCTCTTGTTAGAATCATAGAATGATTTAGGTTGGAAGGGACCTAAAAGATCATCCAGTTCCAACGCCCTGCCACAGGTAGGGACAACTCCCACTAGAACAAGTTGCTCAGGGCTTCATCCAGCCTGGACCTTGAACACCTCCAGGAAGGGAGCAGCCACAACCTCCCTAAGCAACCCATTCCAGTGTTTCACCACCCTCACTGCAAAGAAACCTTTCCTAACATCTAGTTTGAATCTCCCCTCTGCTAGTTTAAACCCATTACTCCTTGTCCTGTCATTACAAGACCTTATCAATAGTCCCTCCCCAGCCTTCCTGTAGGCCCCCTTCAGATACTGGAAGGCCACTTTAAGGTCTCCTCAAATCTTTCTCTTCTCCAGGCTGTGGAGCCCCAGGTCTTGTAGCCTGTCCTCATAGCAGAGCTGCTGCAGCCCTCTGAGCATCTTTGTGGCTGCCCTCTGGACTTGCTCCAACAGTTCCATGTCCTTCTTGTGCTGGGGGCTTCAGAACTGCACACAGTACTTCAGATGTTCTTAGTCATGAATTTCTAGGATTCAAAGACCAGAGTTTGAGCTGATCTAATTTAGATTTACTGCAGAGCTATGACAAGTTATACTTGCTTAGAATCTGGTGTGTTATGATTAAGCAACAAGTTTTTCACAGCTACAGACAAAACCAACCAAACAACAAAAATATCCAATTCGTCAGAATAAACTTAGTCCAAGACAAATTTGGAATAAACTTACAGAGTTCTGCTGCTCAGCATGTGAAAGAAAGATTCCTGTAGAACCTTTAAAAGCATAGTGTTTGCATAGCATAAGTAATGATAGAGTCATTTTACTGAAGGTAAATGCTGGGGCAGAAAAGTTGCATCCTCAGTAGTGACGATGAAAGCAGTAGCTGACATAAGCAAAAATGTTTGTTATTCTCATAAAACCAGGAGGATGATGTCAGCAAAATATTTGATTGAGTTTTTTTTCTTTTCTTTCTCTCTCTCCTTAACATTTTAATCTTTTCATTACTGTCACTTGTATGGCAACAATGCTGTTGGTGCTCAGGTAGCCTTTCGGTCCAGTCATGTTGTGAAGCCAGAGTCAGAAGGAGCACCCTGTGTGTCAGAGCACTGACGCAGCTATGGCTGTTGTTCAGGATCTTTACAAGCTTGGCCTTTGTGTGCTTTTAAGTGGGGAAAAAAATAATCCCATGTTAAGACAGGCTAATCTTTAGCCAGCTATTGGTACAGCTTGATTTGGGTACCAAGCTAATTGCAGAGATACCTTGGATCACCTGGCCAGACCTAATGTGAAAGGATATTGCAGCAGATCCTTGAGCTAGAACTGCTGGCCCACTGTGCAGAGCCCTAGGCAGGAAAATAATGGAGGGTTTGTACGACAGTTATTTTAGGCCACTAAACCAACATACCTACAGCTAAGGAATCTTAAAGCAAAAATTTACTAGGTGACTCATGATATAGTTATTACCAGCTACCATAGAAATCTTTAGGGCATTTAATTATTATTCTAGTACTCATTATTTCAGTGACAAATGAAAATCGAGCTCTGCTAAATGTTGTTTGGTTTATTTCCTTGGGGTCTTTACCAAGAAAAGTAATTTGTCTTTTCTTTTTTTTTATTCCTGTAAGCCCCATGATGAATTCAAACATTCAAGTTCATTAATTAAAATGTTTCCTTCTCTGCTTATTTTAACATGACACACAGAGTTGATTACCACTTGCCTGAGTATATTTTGGTAGATTGATGGTTCAGCTTTGCTAAGTTATGGCTTTTACAAGGATGTTCTCTGAAATGATTTCAGTGACAGGGTCTTGTTCCTAAGGGATCATAATACTTGAATAATAAGATACACATTAAAAATTAAATCTACAATAGAAGGAGGAAGGAGAAAAAGAAATCTGTTTCAAAGCTTTGGTCTCATGAGTAACAAATGAAGAGGGATAAAACTGGGCAATCCTGGGCTGCTCTGCAAATGAGATGTAGTAGCAGTGGGGAGCATTGCTCATATTTGAAAACCTACAGATTTGTTGAGGTGCCCAGCTGAATACAGGAGCTCTTTGCAGATCTGTCCCAGTGTGGTTACATGAAAATTTAATTTGTCTTTAAAGTCTGTATTTGAAACATTTACAAGTTTCTTTTAAATACACTAACCTGAAAATTCCTGTGGTTCTTTGAGCTTAGGGAGATGCATCTCCTAATTTCGGGAGTTTAGTTTCTCTAAAAACAAGTTCCTTTCCCCCATTTCCCTGGCTAAGAAAAGCAAAGAGTCATTCAGCAGTGGTTTAGAGGCAGAAGGGCCAAAGCTTTTGGAATGCTGTGTGTAACATGAGAATCCCTTGAGCAGCATGGAGGCACCATGCAGTCAGTGCCTCATATTCCCGCTTGCCTACAGGGATGTAGTTATGGAATTTTACATGCATTTTTTATTAAACTCATAATATTGTCCTTTATTAATTCTGTAACGTTTCTGATATATTTTTGCACATATTTACATAGGAATAATGAAGTATATATAGTTTTTACATTATTTTTTATGAGGCATTCAATATCTTAAAAACCTATTTTTCAAATGCCAAACTGAAGGGCATTTAACTATTAGAAGTGCAAATATAGTGAAATACTATTTGGAAATAAAGTTGACAGCAGTCTGGGAGCAGTTTCTCAATGTGCAAGTTGGAACTCTTTAAATCTGCAGTTACTGGGTGGCTCTCACAGGTAACCTGTGGGCTGGAATACAGCTTGGTTTTGATACTGGAAAAGTGGGTGCCAGAGTGGATGATCTCACTGCCAGGGGCTGAGGTACGCTGTGGAAGGGGAGGGAAGCAGCAGCTTGTGCTGAGCAGTGGTTTAATGCCCTCAGTGCTGTGGTCCAGGCACCGTTTCAAGGAAGCTGTCTGGCTCTGCTGGAAGAGTGTAGCTTTGTTGTGTTTTTGAGGAAGCCAACATATCTGTTGGTGTTCTTCAGAAATGGTCTCTGCACTTTTTCATAATTTTATGATATTGTTCTTTGAGCCAATTCCTGAGCAAACTGAGAACCAGTTCAGAGTGGCTAATACCTCTTACTCAGACTGGAGGAATCCTCTGCATTTTTGAGCCATCTGTGTTTGCTTTTCATGTTCTAAAAGATCTCTAAATGCACATTTTGGTGGGATTTTCCTGGAATTCCTCACAGGTTTGTTAAGTACTGGATCATTATTGATTCTGTTCTCGTGGATTGTGTCCATCAAGTTATTTGGATTCATGGGTAGTATCCATGGTTATTTATTTCAAATCTAGAATACTGAAATAAAGTCTCTCTCCTCAATTCTGATTGCAACTTTCATCTTCCTTCAGATACTGGCAGGTGGCAAGGTGGAGGTGCATTGGGTTGCTGTTTTCTTTTCCACATGGTTTCCTTTGTGTCTGGGTGCCATAATGTAATAAGCCTTTTGGGTGCTCCTGGAGTATTTTCCCTGTTCAGTTTATGCACATCTGTGATAAGAAAGCTCTGGCAGTTTGCAGCTGGTTTAAAGAGGATTGAGATCAGAATTTTGGAGGGCTTCGGAAGGGTCTGTCCTGCTGGGACACAAACCAATGCGGGATGGCTGGAGAACTTCCAGGCTAATATGGAATAGAGATGTGTCCGTAAGAATGTTGTAAACAAAGACCTAATGAGCATTGAACTTTATATGCTTTCAATATTGCTAATAAAATGCATATTGTCACAAAGAGCTGTGCTGTGCAGATGTAACTTACTTAAGTGCAGATGAATTAAGCTTAGCAGGAATTTAAGTCTGCTTCACAAACTCAGTATGGACAAGTCATATATTGCAGATGTAGGAAGAGCTCTTCACCTGTTGAAAAGCAACCCCTGCTGCAGCAAACAGAGCTGGGCTACAGCTGTATCAGCTAATGATCTGGCCCAGTGGAAGTTTAAGGTAGTATCTTTACTTTCTGTTGTACCACTACACAGCATGTTTCCAGTTTGAGTCTCTCGGTAAGAGATAAAAAATCTCTCTGATCTTTCAGCAATCCAACACTGCCCTCGCTCCTTTTGCCACTAGGCGAGGACACAGCCTCTGAGGGATGTATGTCTGGCATCTCTCTGGTAGGCTGCAGCTTTACAAATAACTGTTCAAAACTCCTAGGCTCTCAGCTGCATTATAAATACTTTAAGATTCCCAGCTGTACTCTGCTTGTGCAAACATCTTAAAATTATGAGCTCACTGGCATGCAGCTGGGTGAACGCACAGTTATGAATGGTTTGTACCCAAGGAAAATACATGAATAGCATCAGGACTTTTTACTTAAGTAATCTACCACTACCAGGGAAGCAGGGCCTGCAGATGTATTTTGGCTTTCACCATCACTAGCATATTTCTCTTTTCATAGCTGGTGATCTGAGATCTGTGGAACTATCTGGTGCCATCCTCTACTCGGCTTTGCAGAGGAAGTATATAAGATGCATGCTCCTGCTGCTGGTTTATAGGAAGAGGTGATGAAGGAGAAAGAAATGCTAGCTGCAGGCTAAGCTATAGCACAGAGTACTTCCCAGGTTTTGTTCACTGACATTTACAGTATAACTGCCTGTTACAAATTGTGTTTCTGTTCTTACTGGATGGTCTGGTGGACTTTTCAGTGGTGACATCCTTTACTGGGCAATACAGAATCTTGTTTCTAGAGGATCTGTGCACAGCAAGATCATGAATTCTTGTGTAATGCTTACAGACTTGGAAGAGCAAAGCAACATTAAGGATGGAAACTTTAAAAGTAGCTGTGAAATAATTCCTGTACAGCTGAAATCAAGAGCAATTCTATATTATCACTCCCTTGGCATTGCCTGTTGGCATGTTTCACCATCAGGGAATATTTAGCATCTTCATCTTTTGCAGACTGAAGGTCCTGTATAATTTAATGCTTAGCTGGAATATCAAATTACAATGTAATTTTTTTCAGTGCACCTCTGTTGTAAAATATGGTGTGTTATTTTTGAGCTGCGTTGTCTACATGACTTGCTTTTTGTTAATTTTAATGATCAAATCCTTGGGGCAGAAGAGTTGTTCTAGAGTTACAGTATTGAGCACAATGATAGAGATTAAGTATGTGGAACTGTGATGAACTGCATCCTCTCTGGCATGAAGTCAAGAGCATTCAGTTTCTGGTTTAGCAGTTCATGAACCAGCCTTTGTTTTGACTGATGATGTATTCTTTCTTTTCAGACATCTGGGAGACTCAAGATATCTGCTAGCAAACTGCACTTTCCCATCTCCCTCACATGACATTCTTTCACATGAAGTTGATCTCGGGGTTTAACACTACTTCATAACTCTTGCTATTGATAATATGCTGATCCTCAGAATTACAGAAATGAATTGTAGGCAATACAGATGTGAAAAATCTTCCATCAGCCAGTCAGTCTTCTGACTCAGGCAGAATGTGGTCTAATTTGTGATGCCTTGGTCTCATTTTCCTCTGGAAACCTAAGGACAAGCATCACTTCTGACTAATACACATCCAGCCTCATTGCAGTCATCCTTCTCTTCTGGCTTCATCCCCAGGCACCTTCTTATTCATATGGCACCTGTTGACTAAATACAGTGCCAATAGGCACATTCGGGTTTTGTGCTTTGGGACAAGCAAACCCAACCTTAACAATTCATTCATAGATAGCTTTTATATCTAGTTTTCAGATTGTTTGCTGTTTGCTCATTAAAAAAAATAAGCTCAAGTTGATTTGTGTACATATCCATACACTTAGAAGTAAACATAGCGATTGGGGGTGCTGGTGGATAGTAGGCTGAAGATGAGCCAGCAGTGTGCCCAGGTAGCCAAGAGAGCCAATGGCATCCTGGCCTGGATCAGGAACAGTGTGGCCAGTAGGACCAGGGAGGTTATTCTTCTCCTGTACTCAACACTGGTCAGGCCACACCTTGAGTACTGTGTCCAGTTCTGGGCTCCTCAATTTAGGAGAAATGTTGAGGTGCTGGAAGGTGTCCAGACAAGGGTGACAAAGCTGGTGAAAGGTCTGAAACACAAACCCTATGAGGAGAGGCTGAGGGAGCTGAGGTTGTTCAGCCTGGAGAAGAGGAGGCTCAGGGCAGAGCTCATTGCTGTCTACAACTACCTGAAGGGAGGCTGTAGCCAGGTGGGGTTGGTCTCTTCTGCCAGGCACCCAGCAACAGAACAAGGGGACACAGTCTCAAGTTGTGCTGGGGGAAGTATAGGCTGGATGTTAGGAGGAAGTTGTTGGCAGAGAGAGTGATTGGCATCGGAATGGGCTGCCCAGGGAGGTGGTGGAGTCACCATCTTTGGAGGTGTTCAGGAAAAGCCTGGATGAGGCACTTAGTGCCATGGTCTGGTTGACTGGATAGGGCTGGGTGCTAGGTTGGACTGGATGATCTTGGAGGTCTCTTCCAACCTGTTTGATTCTATGATTCTATGATTTATTGATGCATTCAGTAGTTCCATTAATTCATAGGTTCATTAATAGATACAATAATTTATTAGTAAGTTTAAGTGATCATATTTCTTGTATTTATTAGAGCATATATTTATTGGATTGAAATAAACAGAAAAGAATAATGGCTCATGCTTGCAGCACAATGATCCTTAAAGTCAGTGTGATCATGTTAGGCCTGCCATAGGTCTGGTTTTGTACATATGACAAGCATTTATGCAGTAAATAATCAAAAATTTTACTACTCTTGGCACAAGCATTTGGAAAATACATTTGGTATTCTGCATTTTTCTTACTTTCCATGGTGTTTTCTCTATAAACATTCTGCCAAATGTAGAGAAAATTCCACTCACCACTTGTTTGATTCTCCCTGTGTGCTAGAATCTGTTCTGCACCTGTACATTTTCTGTTCATGCTCTGCCCTCGTGGTTTCAGGGCAATTTATTAACTGTGATTATTTAGGGACCTTTCATACAAACAACTCTTTCTTGGTTTGGGACTTTGATCTTCTATAGCTGTGTAAGGATTCATAGCAAAAAAACTTAACCTTGTGTAGGAAACTTGTTCAGTGCCCAGCAGAGCTGCTGGACCAAGGTTTATCTAGGGACGTCTGGTAGCCACTAGCCCATTTCTGAGAGTGCTGAAATGATATGACTCAGTCTTAAATACAGATGAAGAGTGTTTGCTTTCTCTGCTATTGCAGGATTTCTGTTAGGTCATGCAGCAGTTAATTCTCGTGGGTTGGTTAGATTTTTAACCTACAAAATGTTGGTAACACGTTCCTTGGTCCCCAGAGAGCTGTGAGCCCAGATTAACTTTTTGTAAAATGCTTTGGGATACCTGGGCAAAAAAGATGATTATTTAATACATATTTTGGCTGAAATATTGGGGCAAACAATGTATTTTGGGTAGCTCTTGTCAGGGTCAGTATACATTCACCATAATGCACAACAATGGTCTAAAGGTCTTAACCTATTAACCTTTTTAGTGCAATTTATGATCAAACATGCTGAATGAATATGATGTTCAGACATGGTTTGAATCTAGCTCTGTGCTTTTTCACTCTAAGATTCATAACCAGGTATGTTGCTAAAGAGGCCATTAATATGAGATATCTAATACAGTTACCAGATAGATTGTTAAATACTTGGTCATATACTTCATACTTTAAGTGAAGAGGGTAGATGAGCTTTAAATACAGATTTATACTCCAGGAAGTAACTAACAGAACTCCTTTTGTTTCAGCTCCTTTCTATTGTACTTGTACTGCTTCTGCTTTTGAAAGAAAATAAATAATGCAGAAATGCAGCAGACAGAAGAGGTTTATTGTGGTTCAGTAAAATACATATATTTATCTTGAATTCCTATTCTAAAAGAGGCTTCAGTGTTGTTACATTCTTCAGTGGTGATTTCTGAAGCTTCCAAAGCAGTAGGTTAGGTGAAAACACCTCTACTTGCCAGCCATTTTCATGCTGTAGCATTATCTGTCCATACAGCACCAAACAATTTTTATATTTGAATGAAAAAAAAAACAAAAACAACCAAAAAACCCAAATCAAACCCAAACCCTAAAGGAGTAAAAGAGTTTGATATTCCTCTACATTTTGAAAAGAAAGGGGAAAAAATTAAATTGTCATACTTACTGCAGAAGCTTCATTGATAACCTTAGAATTCAATATATCAGAGTGGAGACATTTAAGTAACAGGAGAAAAATCAGCCGTAATATAACACAAGAGAAAAAACCAACAGATAATTACAATACCTTTAATAGCTGAAAATTATTCTCTGAATGCCTGAGATGCAGAGAAATTGGTAAAATACAAGGCCAATCTTTTTGTTGTTTTAAGTTTAATGTCATTAGAGGCAGCACTCTGTCCATGTTACTCCCTGCTTTATAAGAAGGAAGGGTGAAAGAGTCACACAGAAGTCCCCAGAAGCCAAAATTCTTCCCTATTAGTCCCTGCATGCAAGCTTTCAAGTGTTTGCAGAGTCTGTGTCATGTTCCTCTTACTTGCCAAGTCATTTTGTCAGCTTTTGGGGTGGAAGCAAGCCTGGCCCATCTTTCATCCCATTCTCTTTTGCTCCTTCTCTAAAAGCTACTGTTCATGAGGTCACTGGCAACAGTTATGTTCCCCTTTATCTTCTTGTCAGCTCGACTAGGTGCAAGCTTTCTTTGCTTGTTTTTGTCATCAAGCTCTTAGGTACACAGCTTCTTATGATGGAAAATATACCTGCATTTTAGAGGAGTTTTAGAGACTGCTAATGCTGGAGATCAATAACCTCATTATGACCATAAAGTAAGCAGTGATGAGCTCCACTAGCCTGCCCAAACGCTGATGGAGGATGGGTAGCATACTTGAAAGGGAAAGAGGAACCACTTGGCACTTTGGAACCTGTGAGATCACAGAAGGGGAGCTGGATGATCCTTGAGGTCCCTTCCAACCTAAACCATTCTATGATTCTATGATTCTCACCTGGGAGAGCCATTGACAAAATAAGTCTATTAGGAGAACTGCCTGTCAGGACAGCTGCTGTCAAGCAGGTTCCCTGTAACAAACCTTCCCATTCCATATAAATAAGGACTAGTTGAACTGCTGTTTCCAAAAAGAAAGTAATAAAGCTGTCAAGCTTTCTGGAGCACTATTTTAGCTTCAGATGAATATTCTTTGGAGCAGAACATGTGCTGGACTATGGAGGACAACTGGGTTGCTGCGAGGCATCTCTGAGAGCCAGTTTCCTGCGTGGTGCAATGCTGTGAGCAGTGATGGGGTCGCTGTCTGATGAACTTTCAGATCACAACTTGTTTTGATCTTCCCCACCTTGAGGAAGAAGCTGAGGGTAACAGGAAGGGTTAAATGAAACATGAACTGAGATCAGTAAGCTCTGAATGAAAGTAGCCTCTATGCCCTTGTGTCTTTATGAAAAGGAACATAAGGAACCAGGAGCTCATCGTTATTATAGCAGGGCCACTGTGGGCTGTTGAAAAGAAAATGAAACAGCTGAGACAAGATGAAACCCTTAATGCAAGAGGGGAATGCCCAATGTCTATATAAACGTTCTTTCTTATTAGAACCTTTGAAAACCAAATACAATCTATTTGCAGAATATGTGCCAATAACTGGAGTTCAAAGGAGCAGAGATTGCTAAAATACTAATTTAGTTTGGAGTGACACTAGACCCTGTACTGGGGTGGGGGTGGGGGGGGAAATCCACAGTTTTAACAGGTTTGGTAATTCCCTATTCCACACTTGTAGAGAGAATAAGAATACATAAACAGCATTAAATGCATGGCAGCAAAACATCCCATTCTGTTTAATACTTTTTACAATGCTCAGTAGGTGCAGCTTTGGTATTTATGAGTTGTAATCAGGATCCCAAATCATAAATTTGTCTCAAATATCTACAAATTTCAAACTCATTCTTTTTTCCAACTTCCCTTCCATGCTAGGGCCTTAAGGCTTCTGTTTTTTAGATTTTAGTTCCCTACATGCAGAGGGCTGAGATTCCTGTAAGAAAAAAAAGGGGAGGGGAAAGTCTCATTTAATGACTATATGAGCTTGTACTTTAAGAAAAAAAATCACCAATGAATTCAAGATTTGAGATTAAAATCACAAGATTCAGCAACACTGATATCCAGTGAAATCAGTGGGAATTTTGTTAGCCCAAAATTCAGCATCACTGCTTTAAGTGACCTTAGGGGAAAAAGAAATGTTACATGCTGGGTTAAAATTTAGTTCTGAACTTTGAGCTCCAGAATTCTCTTGTTTTGACTGTGGTATGTTTAGCTTTCTATCCCCCAAATGCAGCTGATTCTCTTTTATATCTTACTACAGACATTCTTAAGAACCAAGGTTTCTTTATGGGGCTGTGATGTGCTCTTTTAGCACCACGCAATACCCAGACAAAGCATTCTTTTGGGCCTGAATCTCTAAATTGTTCCCTGCATCCACTAGACTGATCTTGTGAGAGCAGCAAGTCCTAAGAAGGAGGTTTCTCAAGTTCCAGAGCAAGTTGTATCCTGGTCTGAGTACCAATATAAATCATTGCAGCTTTGGTGCTGTTTTCATCCAGCTTTCCTCCTTCCAGTTTGGAATGGGCCATCTGCTAGCTGAGAAATTGCTGCCATAGGTAGCGCTGCCCCAGTATCTCTACAGCTCTCGACACCCTGCTCCAGATGAGGGTTTAGTTGCCTGTTAGATGAGCTGGTGACTTCTCAGTGCCAGGTGAATCCTGAGATGGAAAGACCAAGCTGCTTTTTGGCC
Source organism: Tricholaema leucomelas (assembly GCA_013400475.1). Classification (NCBI taxonomy): domain Eukaryota; kingdom Metazoa; phylum Chordata; class Aves; order Piciformes; family Lybiidae; genus Tricholaema lacrymosa; species Tricholaema leucomelas. The sequence goes on from WAAF01012585.1 coordinate 379,502, forward strand.
TCTTTCTGCTGTCACAGGAGCAAAAATCAGGCCAGAATGAAGTCCAGAGCCTGGCCTGCTATTTAATTAATACAAGTATTGTCATATAAGTATTTCTCACAGGTGTTGTGAAGCCTTCATGTCTGGAATGCTTTCACATGGAGGGCCTTTGTGGGTGGAATTACTTTAAGGTCTTCAGATGAGAAATGCTGTATTGGCAAAACCAGTGCTAAGTACAGGCAGTTGTTCATAGAAGCCACTTGGTCCATGGCATTTGATCACTTGTAGGTCCCTTTCCTTTTTCACTGAGCTCCATTGCCTTTACAAAGGCTGTTCCCTGAAACAGAAAAGAGATTTTCAGTTCTAAACCACACAATTGCTATTCATAGAAACAACTTTGCAGCCAATAAATACTGTAGAAGCTTGGATTGAAAGGACACTACTGCGATGACCAGCAAGGGTCTGGGTTTTTTTAATGGAAAATAAGTATTATGTGGCTTTGCTGCATAATGTGTTTTGCTGGGAGGTGAAGCTGTGCAGCTCTGAGCTTTCTCTAGAGGCCTATTCTCTTGGCTTTATGTTGAGGACAGGCTTCAGCATTAAATGGCTTTAAGCTTGTCAAAGAAAGGTTATTAAAAATGTTCCTGCCTTTCAGTCTGCATGCTCAATAGGCACAAAAATGCAATACTGTAGGGATTTTTTTTTTCTATTTAGTCATGTCATTTGGCATTTTGCCTATAGCTAAAAACGAGATACCATCTGGTTTAGGCTCACTAATGATTCTGCATTGTGACTTGAGCTGGTTCACTGGTTTATTGTTACCTTTGAAGAAATATGCTTGCTTTCTGCTGATTGGACTTTGCTACTGTGTTGTGGTTGGACTTTAAATCTCAATGATTCCTTCAGGTGGGAATCTGAAATTGCAGTTGTAAGACCTCTGCACTGGAGCTCTAGATAATGTTGTTTGTGTAGTTTTGGCACAGTTCTTTTATCACTATATTCTTATAACATAGTGGGACCACCTCTACCCTAGGGCCTTTTGAATCCTATTGATTCTTTTGTTCAGTGACAGATAAGAAGATCAAGTGCAACTGCTGCTGTTCTAAGCACAGATATACGGCAAAGGGATAGCTATGGGCTCCCTACACTGCTAGGCACTGGCATTGGAGCTGCTGTGAGCAATACTGTTGCCTATCATGGCATGCATGCTTTGGTGACGGATGAAGGGAGGCTTCCTCAGACCTGTGCATGATACCTATTTTGAAGAGGAGTTCAGGATAATGTCCATCTCCATGATGGTCTGTGCTTGTGGCATACCTGGAAGCTATTCCTCCACTCACCACTGTTTGCTAGTACTTCTGTGACCGTTTGTTGACTGACAAAGACGTTGCTCTCATTGTAGCAAACTCTTGGATGTGAATTAAATGGCAAGGAGAATTGTCTCTCTATGATACTAAGTAGCCTCTACACTGGGAGCAGAAGTGGGCCTGTTCCCAGCTCCCTGCCCACCACAGAGCAGCCCCTCAGCAGTGTGTGTGCAGGGGGATCATAACATTCCTTGCCAGTTTTGTGGCTTCCTGATCATTCAGAACAGTGGAAGTGCAGCATAGCTTAGTGTTAGTGACATCTAGTCTGCTCTGGCATCTCTTGACCCTGTGAGCGTACTCCAGCCTGAATGTTAAAGCCAGTGATGATAACAAACCTTGGGATAACTGCTTGAACTCCTTTCTTCTACTTAATCTCAAATCAGAGCTAAGTGTGCTTAAATGTAACTTCAAACAACTATTGCCATGAACACAAATACTCTGATGAATAAGACAAGTAAATTTGTTTATTTCATGAGGTGCAACTGCAAAGCCTCTTCATTCTCTGCCATTTCCAACTTCCCTGCTATATCCTGTGAACCAACTGCTTTTCAGTATCCTAGGGTGAAGACATAGGTCCCTTGTGAGCAGTACATGCTCCTCTGTCCTTTTGCCTGGTGGATTAGTGGCATATGAGCACTCTCAAAGCCTGCAATGCAGCTTGGGAAACTCATTCTCTAAAAGTAGCAAATTTGAGGCATAACAAATATATTAATTCTCTGTGCATGCAGCACTTACTGCTTGTCTCATACCACCACTAGTACAGCACCAGCTCTTGACTTCCTCCCACCAGTCTGGAGAGCTACCAACCTGTAGGCAATGTCCAGATGGCAGGAAAATTGGATGGTTTTTCAAACTGATATATCAAGAAAGTTCCCCAAACAGCTCATTCTGCTCCCCAGTTGAAAACTCTACAGAAGATGGGGAACAACACATTAGTGTAGGACAAAGCAAGAGTCCTAAATGAAGGCTGCTTCTTTCTCTATGTTGCAAACAGCACCACAGGCTTCATGGTCAGGAATTTAGATAGTTGTTTAGTATCCAAGAGTCCTCACAAACTGTTTTGCAACTCATCTCTTCGTTCATTCTGGGAACTTGGGGCAGGCAAGCAATTGCAAACAACTGCAGTTTAGTCAACACCAGACTCTGAACTTTCATCTAACTGGCTCATAATAAGCAACTTCACTGATAAAGACTTTTCCCTTTTCAAACTTGTATCTTGACATGGAACAGATCACTTCTCCCCCATGCAAGAACATTAATTAGTTACAGTACAGGAACCTTTACTTACCTGTGCATCCAGAATTAAAATCAAACAAACTAAACCCCATGTTTTTGTCTTTTCCAAGAGTTAAAAAAGGGAACAAATGGCAAAGCTTCTGCACATCTCGATGTTCTGCCACTAGAGCGCACCAGAACGTCGGGTTGCAACGGGCTGATCGCAGTAACTTCCCGCACCTTGGAGGTGTTATTTTATGCTGCACAAATCGCTGCTGAGATGTCTGCATCATTTTCACCCAGTCCTAACAGAAACGTTTGATGAGTACGTATCTGTTTCTACGTGTATCATTCCTGAAGGTATAATTTCAAGCTTAGGCTTTAACAAGGCTAAATGCAGGGTTCTACACATAGGTCACAACAACCCCAAGCAGCACTACAGGCTGGGGACAGAGTGGCTGAGAGCAGCCAGGCAGAAAAGGACCTGGGGGTACTGGTAGATAGTAGCAGAACATGAGGCAGCAGTGTGCCCAGATGGGCAGCAGAGCCAATGGCATCCTGGCCTGGATCAGGAGCAGTGTGGCCAATAGGACAAGGGAGGTTATTCTGCCCCTGTACACGGCACTGGTCAGGCCACACCTTGAGTACTGTGTCCAGTTCTGAGCTACTCAATTCAAGAGAGATGTTGAGGTGCTGGAAGGTGTCCAGAGAAGGGTGACAAAGCTGGTTAGGGGCCTGGAACACAGCCCTGTGAGGAGAGGCTGAAGGAGCTGGAGGTGATTAGTCTGGAGAAGAGATGGCTTAAGGGTGACCTCATTGCTGTCTACAACTACCTGACGGGAGGCTGTAGCCAGGTGGGGTTGGTCTCTTCTGCCAGGCAACCAGCAGCAGAACAAGGGGACACAGTCTCAAGTTGTGCCAGGGGAGGTCTAGGCTGGATGTTAGGAGGAAGTTCTTGCCAGAGAGAGTGATTGGCATTGGAATGGACTGCCCAGGGAAGTGGTGGAGTCACTGTTCCTGGAGGTGTTCAAGACTGGATGAGGCACTTAGTGCCATGGTCTAGTTGATTGAATAGGACTGGATGATAAGTTGAAGTGGATGATCTTGGAGGTCTCTTCCAACCTGGTTGATTCTATGATTCTACTTACAAACCAGTTCTTCCAAAGTTTCTTCCACATGTTGATTCTGACAGCAGATATGTCAAGCTCTTGAGTTTGTAACAGTGGGTTTTTTGAGCAGGTATAAAGTGGAAAACACATGGTATGATTACAGACAAAATTCTGACAGTTTTATCTAGTCAGAACTACAATTAGTATGATTGCATCAGCCTTTGCATTGAAAGATGAAGTTTTCATCACAGTTATTATTGCCAAAACCAAGAAATGATCATTAAAAGCACAGGAAGTTTGGAGCAGATTTCACCTTACAATTTCTTTCCTTGCTTGCTGCTTTGTTTGTCTTGCAGTGGTAGTACTGCAAGGTAAATCTGAATGGAAATACTGACTCAGCTGTGCATAGCAATAGCAAAACTTATCTTGATTTCATGGACGCTGACTTTGGTTTTATCTTCAGTGTTGAGGATAAGAAATATCTTTAGCATGAAGGCAATGATATGTGGAGGGAGCTCATGCTTCCAAAGGAGCTGTGTCTTGTCTTTACTATTCAGAAAGGTTTTCCAGGTCCTCATGACGTGGGTAGTTGGTGCTCTCTTCCTTTGTTTGCCAGGCTTACCTTGGTGACTGCACTATTGCAATCTCCACCTGGTCACCTCCTGTCCTATGAGAACTGAAGCAAGCTGTGCCCATGAGGGTGCCTGAAGTCTCTCTACAAAATGGCCAAAATCAGAGGATCTCAGAGAATGTCTTTGAGTAATAGAGGATGTGCAAGACTGTAGACTGGAAATCCAATAAACAGTGTGGGAGAATAATATGACATGTAGTTTTTCTCCCAATCCTGACCTGTGAAACTTTAGGGATACTGATTCCCTGGAGAAAAAAGCATCTGAAATATACTGGACTTTTAGAGTGGTGGAAGAGACATCATGGGGATCTGCAAGACTTGGTATTAATTTCAGTAGGTTTGATTCAGCACCAAGTCCTCAATTCAGAAAATAAGGCATAAAAAGTATCAAAACACTTGACTGTGTAAGGCATACTCAAATAAATCTGCTTCAGCAAATCTCCTTTGGTCTCATTCAATAGCAAGAGGTTTGTGTGCTTAAATTTGAGCACTTGATTAAAGACTGTGATGAATAGACATGACCTGAAAAATGTGGGCAAATTGCCTCACCTGGAGTCATTCAGAGTCCAGAAAAAGCTTCAGTTCTCACAGGCCATTTGTTTATTACCAAAAAAAAGGAGAAAGGTTTAGATTTAATTTTTTTTACTGCTACCACAGCAGTAAAATTAAGTTATCCCAAGTTTTCCAAGGTGACCAAATGAATTTTTCAATAGAATTATTGTGAGAGTACTGTTAAAAGTGAAAGAGGAATTCCTATGAGGTCAGAAGATTGAGGATTTTTCTAAATCTCAGTTTCTTCAGAATGTTCTCTAGATAGATGTTTTGGTTCCTTAACCTTACATTTTAAAACACATTATCCAACTGTTTCTCCCCAAATCCTGTTTCTGTCTCAGGTGTGCTTAACTCAGTTTGCATCTGGGGCAATAAATATCAAATGGAACCAAAAGGAAAAAAAAAAAAAAAAAGAAAGAAAAGAAAAAGGAAACTCCATTGTAGTAATTTGATTGCTCTGGAAATAAAGCGGTGGATTACTGAAATCTAATTTGAAAGTGATGAAGTGCATGTGATTGCCAAGTAATTATTTCTGCACAGTGCTTGTCTGTAGGGAGAACAGAATTATTGGACACTACACAATCCTAATGGTACCATAGTCTGACACTTGCAGGAGCAAGCAGAAACACTGCTCTTTCGAGTACATTTTGAGACACCAATTTGTATCCATCCCAAAGTCTGTGTTAATTTGTGCACCAAAAGCAGTCTGTTTTAGCAGCCTTTGTTGCTGTTTTGTTGTTGCAGAAAAAAATCATGACCTTGTGATCAGAATTTAACTTGATCCATTAAAGCACTTGCAGAAGATGTAGTAGTATAGGGGGAGTTGTAGAAAGAAAAATGATGCAGGTGTGAAGCGTGGAACTCTTTCAATTAAATATGATTTTGTTTGTAATATTATCTGAAATTTTCCTTGGCAATAGCAATGTAAAAATTGCTACCATGGGTCTGTGATTATTAAATATGATTATATGGTAATGCTGAGAATATTTTTCATTCTATTTCAGACTTTTATATCAGATGTAATTTTTACTAATCTGAAAGAATTAATTTTCCTTCAGCAAGAAGCCCAAAATCTCATTAACTACTAGAAGAATAGTCAAAGCAAGGGGAACAGATTAAAGCACAGATACAGTAAGCCTATACTTAGGGTCCTGATTCCCTGAAGCATATAACAGGATCAGAATTTCAATGTTTATATTAATAAAAAGTGAGTAATCTGGTTTATGTTTGTAAGCTTTGCTCTTAAAGCAGAGAACCTGCCTAGTACTCAAAGAGCTCCCAACAAGCTACTGCCACTAGCTGAAAAGATGTTCACGGGATCACAGGATGTTAGGGGTTGGAAGGGACCCAAAGAGACCATTGAGTACAACCCCACTGTCAGAGCAGGACCATACAATCTAGCTCAGACCACACAGGAATGCATCCGGAGAAGGAGACTTCACAACCTCTCTGGAGAGCTCGCTCCAGTGTTCTGTGGCCCTTACAGGAAAGAAGTTCCCCCTGGTGTTGAGGTGGAACCTCCTGTGCTGTAGCTTCCATTCATTGCTCCTTGTCCTATCCCATGAAGCAAGTAAGCAGAGCCTGTCCCCTGCCTCCTGACACCCAATAGAGTGTTCACTAGTAGGGTGAAAAAGAATCCTTTATAAAGTGAGAGACCAAGCCTGCTTTGTTTTGAGAGCATTGCATTCCTGATGCTGCTTGAGGAGAAATTATTGTTTGTGATGGAGTTCTTCCTTGGAGACCACAGTGCTCATCTGTCTTCAGAACACCAGCTGCAGTGGTACCGTTACAGGAACAGTAGTGAGGAAATGTCCTACCAGAACTTGCTCATGTTCTGCTAACTGTAATCATGGAATCACAGAAAGGCTGAAGTGGAAGGCAGCTCTGGATGCCAAGTAGTCCACTTCCTCTGCTGAAACAGGGTCATCCCAAGCAAGCTGTCTGCATTCAGAAAACAACTGAATATCTTTAAGGAGGGAGACCTCCATGATCTCTCCAGCCAACATATGTGCCTGGTCTTACTACCCTTAGTAGCAGATACAGTATCAAGATACTTATGTGGAAACATTGTCTTATTCTTGCCTTTCTGCTGAGGACCCTGTGCGTTGTGCTTTCAGACTGTAACTGTTCCTGCAGTCGTCTTAGGAACTGTATCTTCCATCAGCCTTTCTATTACCAGTGAGGAAATGAGTACTTCTGAGTTGGTTTAATTCCAAAATGATTGTACGTATTCATATAGAGGAGGAGTAGTAAATTCTTCAAAAGTAGGTGATCATGTCTCATTTCATTTATCCTGTGGCTAGGACAAGAAAAAACAAACCACCCAACCAAACAAAACCCCAACACCACCACCACCACAACCCAAGCAACCCCCAATTAGAACATTTGGACTTCAATTTATGAGTGGCTAGGATCAGATCCTTGTCATGCATTTCTACTGTCACTGAGAAGATAAGTTGGAAAGATTGTATGCTTTCCTGCTTGCAGAACTACTTTGAGAATTAAGTCAGGAAATAAGGACTGTGCAAGAAGCAGAGAAAGGTAACCTGAATATGTACCTAAGATTTGTAGCCTAGTTGCTAGCATAGTGAAAAATGAAATGTTTGCCTTGAAAATGGATGCTTTGGATGAAATTCTGCAAGAAGAAATTCCAATGACATAGATCTTCTGCTTTTCACTTCTAAGAGAGGTTAAGGATGTTTTTTAAGTTCTCATTGCTGCCTTTGTTTGTAAAAGGAGTATCTAACAAAGCAGCTGGCAAAGCTATTGTCTGGAGTGAGATACAGCAGCACATATTTACTGTCTCTTCCAGAAACAGGAACTCCATTTTAGAATGAAATATATAAAGTATTTTAGATTGCCTCTTTATAATTTATTCATTATGAGCCTAATCCTGAAATCAAGATTTTAACAAGCTTTGGTATGCTTTTTATCAGGATAGGGGTAAAGCTTCTTACTACCTGAGCCACTTTCTCATCACAGACGCTACATCCTTGCTTCCACCTGCTTGCCCTCTGTCCTGTAACCCTTCCAGGGGAGAAAGGTTCTTTTCCTATTACTGGCACTAGTGAAAAGCAATCATCATCATATATTTATGAATAAGTAAACTAACAGAAAGATAGGGTTTTTAAAGCATTCAGTGTTAGCTAGTTCTCTTTCCACTCAGTAGATGGAAAGAAACAAGGGCCAGGACTGTATATTTTGGATAATCTCAGCCTTGATATGACAGACCAGATGCAGGCTGCCTCCCTCAGCATAAGCTCACAAGTGGAGAGTCCTGCTTTGGGATGATGACATCAGTACAAAAGGAAGTAACTGTATTGGTTAATACACTCTGCTTGCGACTTAGCTTAGATATTCACTATTATCCTTCTCTTCCCCAGACCAGGTACTTATATCTCTCTGTTGGCTAAATGGAACCCAGAATGTTTTACATATGGAAAAGGTTCAGGAAATCACCAAATATTTCAGAATCCCTTGTTGGCAAAGTTCTTTATCTCAAATTGAGAATAAGGACAGCTTTATACCATCATCTATCCTGCTCTGAAGAAATTATTTTAGCAGTGCTGGGAAGGCATCAACACTTTCCTTTGCCATCTCTCTTGAGTCCATCTGCTCCAGAGCAAGTATGTTGTACAGTGAAAGCACAAGAAAGGCTACTAATGGGAACATCTGCAAATCCTAATCAAATTTATCATTATGAGAAAGGCAACAATTACCAAAAGGTCAATAAAAATATTTTGAGATTCCATTTTCCACCATCTCCATGTCAAAACTGGAAAGGATCTCCAGTGTTTGAGAGGTGATTTGAATGTATTTCTTCTTTATTTCTGGCCTGAGACTTTACACAATTTCTAAGAAACAAAACCTATTTTAAACAGAAACCCTGGATTGAGTGTCCTGACGTTGAAAATTAATTTCTCTTTTATAGAATTACATTTTCAAGCCAGGTATACTTTTGAAATGTACTTTCTCAAGCCAGCTATGAGACTTCAATGGGTTAAATTACCCAGGCTGTATAAATGTGAGTTGAGCATATGGTCAGGCCCTCTGAGAGTTTTAAAAAGCAAATGTCTGCTAAAACAAGTAAAGCCCAGCTTTTCCAGGCTATGTTGTCAGCAGGAAAAGAGTTTTCCCATTCACCACAAGGAAAAACAGCGGAACATCCACAGTTATTTCATCTCCTTGTGTGCAACCAATGAAATGGGAGGAAAACTGATGTGTAAATAGGCACAAAAAGTTAAACAAGTGGAAAATCCATTTGGGAAACTGGCATGAAGTGTTGTGGGAGAGAGCAATTTGATGGCTGGTCTTGTAATAGGGATGAGAGGAACTCTAAATTGTAGTCTCTCAAATTGCTGCATTTGACTTCTACACAAATTGCTTTTTTTTTTTTAACTCCTCATTATACTAATTTTTTACTCCTCAGACCTAATGAGATGAAGATGCCCAAACCCCAGCCTTTAAAATGGAATGCTAGTTGTGAGATTCTTCCTGTTGCACTTATTGGCCTTTTAGTTTTAGAATTCATCAAAGATATCAAGAGGGATGGTTGCTGGTTGGTTGTTTTTTGTTTGTTTGTTTTTTTTTCTGGGGGGGTGGTGGGGTGTTGATGTTGTTTGTTTGGGTGTTTTGGTGCTTCGGGTTTGGGGGTTTTGTGTTTTTTGAAAGGGGATAAAATGCCTGAACCATGACATCCATGTTATCTCTGAGTAAAAGATATTTTTGCCTCCTCTTTCATTCGTTGTAAAGAAATACTTGCAAGCAAAAAAAAAAAAAAAAAGTCTACTGTGGATACTTCTTTTATTTGAAATNACTTATTGGCCTTTTAGTTTTAGAATTCATCAAAGATATCAAGAGGGATGGTTGCTGGTTGGTTGTTTTTTGTTTGTTTGTTTTTTTTTCTGGGGGGGTGGTGGGGTGTTGATGTTGTTTGTTTGGGTGTTTTGGTGCTTCGGGTTTGGGGGTTTTGTGTTTTTTGAAAGGGGATAAAATGCCTGAACCATGACATCCATGTTATCTCTGAGTAAAAGATATTTTTGCCTCCTCTTTCATTCGTTGTAAAGAAATACTTGCAAGCAAAAAAAAAAAAAAAAGTCTACTGTGGATACTTCTTTTATTTGAAATGAGTTTCAACCTCAAAATTTTGATTTCATTTTTAATAGTAACTTCTGCTGTTGTGAAAATCTGCTTGACAAAAATGCAAATATTTTTCTTGCTATTCCCATGGCATTGTTCTCATCTGACTTATGAGCTGAAAATTAGTTTAAGTTGATAGTGATTGAATACTCTAGAAGTCATAGGTCTTTTAAACAATAGACAACTAAGTCTATTTTCCCCTATTGGATTTTCACTGCAAGACAAAACCACTGCCATCCTGTCTCCAGGCTGGCAATCTGAATGGAGGTTTAGAACAAAGCAGGCAAGGACACTGTAGCCTGTTCAGAATGAAGCATCCCTTCACTTCCCATCCGGCAGTACTCTTAACCCCGCCGTAGCGATTTGTACCGTCCGCTGAGGTGCGCGCTGCTCCCTGGGTACCCCGCTGGGCTCTGGCGCTAAGGCGAGCCCGGGGGAGGCAGAGGGCTCCCTGGCACCGGCCAGCGGCCTCGCTGCTTCGAAGCAGCCGAGCCTCGCCGGCAGCCCAGCGCCGCCCTATCCGCGCTCCGTCTCCGATGCCCGCACACCGACGAGAGCCAGTCGAGACCCGGCAGTCCCACTCCTCAGCCGCGGGAAAGAGCGGCATCCTCCCCAGCTACCGGAGCGCCACCGAAGCCGCTCGTCTGCCTCTAGCAGTCCCCGCAGCCCGGCTTGCCCCGGCCTCCCGCGAACTCCCGAGCACCGCCGGGCACTCGCATTCCGGCCGGCCGGTTCCGCTGCCGCAAAGGCCGGCGCGGCTCGGCGCTGCCCGGCACTGCCCTACGCTGCCGGAAAAGCAGCAGGCGAGGGGCGGGGCGGCGCCGGCCGGGAGCTGCTGTGGGCGGCCGTGCCCGTGGCAGTGCCGTGGCATCGGCTGCTGCTGCTCCTGCGCCTCGCAGGGCTCCCCGCTGTAGTGACCGTGGCGCTGCTGTGGCCCCTGCCGCGCTGTGTGTCATGTTTCGCTGTGAATTTGCATTGACATATTTGCCAGCTCTCTATCGTAAGAGAGCGACCCCCCAGTAAACCAAATGGAAGCGCCGTTTTGTTCGGAACATGAAACATTTCTTTTGCGAGAATCACATAATTAGCCAGCTTGGAAAAGACCTTCGAGATCATCGAGTCTAACCTACCGCCTAATACTTTCTAATTAACTAAACCGTGGCACTAAGGCAAGGGAAAGGAAGGGATGAGAAGGAATATTTCAGGTGGAAGAGACCTACAGCAGTCGTTGAGTCCAACTCCCTGACCACTCCAAGGCTGACCGAGTTAAAACATATTTTTAAGGGCACTGTCCAAATGCCTCTTAAACACTACCAGTCTTCAGGCATTGACCACCTCTCTCTGTGCTAAATCTTCTTGCCATCAGGGTTCAGTTCTGCATAACATCCTCCTGCCTCTGCCAATATTTAGCTTTTTTGGGTATAAAGAAAAGTATATTTCTTATAAAATGATTAGGTAACAGTATCAGAGAACATTAAAATTAATCAGATGGTAGTGATGGAGGAGTAAGAATTATTTCCTTCTCTGCAAAACATTCAGAGTTTTAGATGACATATTCAGATTGTCTTCTGAACTGAGCTTTGCAAAACATACCCAATGGCTTACAATTTCTGGCTGCAATTCACTGCATACTCTTAATACATATGTTAAAATGCACACAATGCATCTCACTTTCCACTAATGAGATTTCAAAATCCGTCCTGATTTGCTGCTGTTTACACAGGGAAATTAAAAAATTGATTGGTTGCTTCCTCCCCTGGATTTCTCCACCCTGCCTGGCCGCTCGCCGTGGCTAGGCAACCGCGCAGCCCCTTTGGAGCAAGTAGCAGACTTTGTAGCAGCAGGGGCTGTGAGGAAAGAGGCTCTGGGATCAATTAAAATGCCAGGCTTTTCCAGGCTGGTTTCCAGAGCATCTGTGCATGATTCCACATAAATTTAGAGAATTAAAGATCAGACAAAGGTAAACATTTCCATGCTTTGCTTAGTATTGAGTTTAAATGAGAGGGTGAAATATGACAAGACCATTTAGACTGGAGCTGTGTTTAGAAGTCTCCATTTTGTTTATTTACATCCAGTTGCTTTACTGTTGCAGATATGTCATAACTATAGGTTGAGTCACTGGGTGTGGAACATATCTGGAAATTTAAAGCAAAAGGCTCTAGCTATTGTGAAGTGGTAAGGGGAAAAAAAAATCTATTACCTTAGCAAAGGGCTGATTTTCTTTATGCATCATACACTGTTGTATGCACACAAACACACACACAAAATCTTTGTTAAAACCGAAAACCAAACAAAGAAAAGATGTTTTCCTATTAGACACACACTCAGCCAATTCTGCTGTTCTACATCCTGACAGACATTTGTGATATTCAGCATCCTGGCTAGCATGCTGCAACCACAGTCGCTTAGAAAAGCCCTCCCCTGTTTCGAAGTAAGCAACAATACCTTTGCAGCAAATGAAAGGTACTGCTGCATCTTCACCTTTTCATCTCAACATCAGTCTGTTCCTGGGAGAACATAGGCTTTGTTTCTTTGTTTCACAGAGCAGAGCTTGAGCACTGCAGCAGTCTGTGTGCAAGCTCAAGGTGAAGCAAACCACCTTTTGTTGCTGAGTGTAGGTGGGGAACAGAAGCAAATGTCATAGGGAAGTGATGGGATATGGCCACTCAGCTCAGAGAAAGCATTACCTGCATGAATAAACAATTCAGAATAGGTAAAAAACCCACAGAAACAGCTCCTGAATTAAGAAATCATGCAATGTTGTGTAGAAATTGTCAAGACAGCACTACAATTAAATCCAAAAGGACAAAACCAATCAAAGGATATATGAAAATACACATGAACAAGAACAGCTTAGTAGCATAAAGAAGTTTATTTGAAATAAAGCCTAGTTACATGATGACCATGTCTGTAAATTCCCTATATTAAGAGAGTCTACCATATATCTCAGAACAATCTACTTCTTTGGATAGACTGGACATTTCAAAATTCCTTGAAAGCATTCAAGTCTATCAGTCACCCTCAAACCTTCATCCAAAACAGTTGTACTGTAACACATCATTCAATCCCCAAAGATCATAAATGAATCATAAAGTAGATTTCTAATTGAACTTCACCTGCTGAAGTAACTTTGGTGGGATGATATTGGATTAGATTGGTCAGAAAGGTATGCAACATGGTGCAAGTTTTATTAGTCTGTACAATGAGTTCTATTTTTAGGGAAGGAGAGAGATTTGTCCAGTTCTGGACTCCTCAATTCAAGAGAGATGTTGAGGTACTGGAACATGTCCAGAGAAGGGCAACGAAGCTGGTGAGAGGCCTGGAGTACAGCCCTGTGAGGAGAGGCTGAGGGAGCTGGGGGTGTTTTGGATGGAAAAGAGGTGGCTCAGGGGTGACCTCATTGCTGTCTACAACTACCTGGAGGGAGGCTGTAGCCAGGTGGGGTTGGTTTCTTCTGCCATGCAACCAGCAACAGAAAAAGGGGACACAGTCTCAAGTTGTGCCAGGGAAAGTATAGGCTGGATGTTAGGAGGAAGTTGTTGGCAGAGAGAGTGATTGGCATTGGAATGGGCTGCCCAGGGAGGTGGTGGAGTCACCGTTCCTGGGAGTGTTCAAGCAAAGCCTGGATGAGGCACTTAGTGCCATGATCTGGTTGATTGGATAGGACTGGGTCATAGGTTGGACTGATCTTGGAGGTCTCTTCCAACCTGGTTGATTCTATGATTCTATGTGTATAGCCCAGGTACTGATCAAGGCAGCTGATGATTTTCTGCAGTTAAGAGGACAGGAAATGCTGAGAGGAAAGGAGGAAGAACAGCTTCTTCTAGCTTGAGGCAGTTTATTTTGCTGCCTTCTCGAGACTTGATCAGAGATCACATCTAGTGCCAGAAAACTTGTGCTGCTTGAGAAAGGTGATCTATTTCCCCCCTAACTACAGGTTTATAGTCTCTTGAAATCTGTGCTATTTCTTTACAGCAGTGCCTTTTTCTAATAGAATGATGTCCGTTTATTCTTTACCAGTAGCCCAGCTCTATGGAATTGCAGCTATTGATATTTTCAGCACTTTCATCTGGCTCTTCAGCAGCCAATCTGCTCTACCAATTTATAGAATTTGTGTTCTCAAGCTGTAGCAAAGTGCTGCCTTTCATTTGAGCCTTTTAACTGGATAATAGCAGCAGCTTTGTCAAAATCCACTGTCTCAGCATCACGAGAAGCTTGCAAAGCTCATTTTACCTTTTAGTTCTTAATGGTTAAGAGCTAGTTTGAAATAGGCCAAGAGCATGAAAACAGATCACCTACTCCTTCAGATGGGTACCTGTGAGAACTTTGTATCATCTGGCTTAACAGTTACATTGATGCTGGTTATATTGATGCTGGTTTTACAGGCCCAGTGAATATATCCAGAATGTTACCACTGGATGATTACTTCACAAAAGCACTCTTCAAAATTTTTCAGCTATCTCCTCTGTGTCCGCTGCTTTAAGCTGCATTTTATACATCTTACCAGAAAAATCTTCTGTCTTGCAGTATTAAACCAGTGGACTTTGCAGGTGTCTGTCCCTGCAGCTTTCATTTCCCCCCTTTCTCTTTGAAGAAGAAAAATAATGTATTCTTCCTTCCTAGAGAGCTTTCAGAGTCTGCTCAGACTGGTGTCTTTTCTGAGCTGAATAATAACACTTGATTTCTTCCAGCTTCCCATTAATCTGACCTATGTTGAGATGATAGCTTTTGCTCCACCTTCTTACCTGGATCAAATCTTAATTCATATCGAAAGGCAAGGCTGGAAAAAAAAGGTACTGACTTCTCTGCAGCTTCTTTAGAGCCAGTTCACCATCTGTTGCTACATTAGGTTTTGGTAAGAAAGGTGATTTTCTAAGCTTGGTAGATTCATACTCATGGCCTAATCTATTTTTAAAAGCTGTGCCAGCATGTCTACCGAGGGCAACATGCAGCTGCTGTGGAGCTGTTGCACATAATGCCTCATTTGACTGGCATTAAAATAGAGCTTTCCCTCCAAATGCTGAGTGAGAATTGCCTAGAGCAGCATCTGTATCCATGTTAAACAGTAATTAACACATTGAGTTAGCACCTTGGACCGTGAGTGGTGACTGCCTCCCTTTTCCTGCAAATACAACTGTTGTCTTAATATTTCAAGTAATGAGAACTTTCTCTCAAAAGGCATAAAAATGCCTTCTAGCCAGCACTCTTTATATCATCAGTAGGCTTTTTAGATCTTAAGGAGGCCAATTTGTATTCCTAATTGTAAAACATGCATTTAATTCTAGACTGAGATAATAACATTCAGCATAATTTTATTGCTTTTGTTATTAATAGAAATTAAAATACATTTTAGTCACTCTTTTAGGAACAATCACAGGATCTGATAATCCTTCTGCACAATCCCATAACCAGAGAAATCTGTGGATGCTGGGCAGCACAAAAAGGTGTTTGAATTTGTGGGGGTTGCTGTTTTGTCGTATGTGATTTAGGAGGGCACAGTCCCTGACAAAGTCCTTCTGCTGCTCTGGTTGGCTCTCCCTTTATGAACTGGCTAAATACTGGAGCTGA
Source organism: Tricholaema leucomelas (assembly GCA_013400475.1). Taxonomy (NCBI): domain Eukaryota; kingdom Metazoa; phylum Chordata; class Aves; order Piciformes; family Lybiidae; genus Tricholaema lacrymosa; species Tricholaema leucomelas. The sequence goes on from WAAF01012585.1 coordinate 395,062, forward strand.
CAGGACTGAAGCCAAGGAGAGCACCAAAGGACCTTCATGAAATATACCCTTGTTTTTTTTTGATGTTAGACTGCCCACTTTGGAAAAGAGTGTTTTAATATCAGCTTAGACTTTGTCTCAGCCATACAGATTAGAAAGGAAAATGCTTTGGAGAAAAAAAAATACTATTTGGGGTGCAAGCAGCATATTTGGAGAAGGAAAAACAGAAAAAGTACTACATTAGTCTTGGACAAATCTCTTTGACCATTGCAATTGGACCTGGCACTATGACCCTTCAAACTGCTTTTGCACTGCTTCAAAACTGCCAAGTGGCTCTGAACTACACCTCAGGAGGATTCTTCAGGCTGGAGAGGATCCTCAGGTGGCACAGAGACTTCCTCAGCCATACCAGAGAATCAAAGTTCTCTTTCAAACTGTCAGTCATACCAACTGCTTTAACAATCTAGGGAGGGGGGAAGCAGACATTCCTGAATGTTCAGAGGAGGAAAGTGTATGTATGTTTTGCAGAGCACATTGCTGGGTTTAACACATGCAGTTCCCAATAAAAGCGGTGGCATACCTGGCCAAAAAGTTTAGCAGCTCTTTGAAAACTTGCCCCTAATGTGAATAACTATAAAGTGTACTTCAGTGCAGACAACTGTGCTTCTACTGCACCAGCAACTGTAAAAATAAAAGGGCTCCCACTGCTGCCAGTGCATTACCCTGAAAGATTACTACAGCACATGTGCTCACAAATGCAGCACAGATACAGTCTAAACTTGGCTTACTACAGCAAACCACAATCATGCTTTCCAAGAAATGGTTTAATGGTGCTGGACTTAAAGGTTGTTCATGCTCTTGGCAAGTGACCCAAATAGCAGAATGTCATCAGCACACAGGCTCACTGCTCATGGAGTGGCCAGGCCTGCTCCACTGCCTGTTACTGTCGTTGGGTATCACCCAACATGGCATCGAGTCCTGTGTGCAGCGGCTCTGGGCAAAGGCTGTGCAGCTGTTTCTCCAAGTATTGTGTTTCCTGAGATGCAGTTTGCTATTCCGCTGATTCTGTCAGAACAAGGGGGAATGGCCTCGAGCTGAGTCTGGTCAGGTTTAGAATGGACATTGTGAAAAGGTTTTTGACAGAGAGAGTGGTCAGAGACTGGAATGGGCTGCCCAGAGAGGTGGTAGAGTCACCCAGCCTGGATGTGTTTAAGGGTGGTTTGGATGAGGTGCTTAGGGATGCGGTTTAAGGTGAATCTTGTAGAATAGGGTTATAAGTTGGACTTGGTGATCCTGAGGAGCTTTGCCAACCTGCATGTTTCTGTGATTCTGTGATTCATCTTGTCTTCTGCAGGGTGCTGAAGAGGAGTTGGTAGGAACATTTGTCACTGGCATTGCCAGTGACTTTCACATCCTCTTTTCAGCCTCCAGAAAACTGTTCATTCAAGCATGATACCTCCTGTTGGTCCTGTATCTTGAATGCCCATGGCAAGAACTAAAGAACATTTTCTCACTTTGATTTGGAGTTCTTAAGGTGCCTGAGAGAACCAGAGCGTGACATTTTGACTTAGCAATCTCTGTGCTGAAGTATGCTTAAACAGAGAAGACATTTTTTTTCTCCCATTCTTTGTCAAAGCACTGCAGGAACTTTCAAAACTTTGTCAGTTCTTTGTGCTTTGGGGTAATAGGTTTGGGTTTTGTTTGTTTGTTTTTAAATTTAGAAGACTCAATGCAATTTGGGGAGAAATATGAACAGCAGAATACTGTTGCATTTCTTCACTTTCAGCAGCTGATTGTTTGAGGATAGACAGTATCACAGTATCACAGTATCACCAAGGCTGGAAGAGACCTCACAGATCATCAAGTCCAACCCTTTACCACAGAGACCAGCTCCTAAAGTGCTGCACAGTGTTCCTCTCTATTCCTTGATAAGTCCCTGGCTGGGACTCTGTACATTCTGTCCTTACATTGTTCCTTAAATTTTCAGATATCTCTTGTCTTCTCTAACCACTGAGAATGGAGCAGTTTTGAAGTTTCCATGATCCAGGCCCATGAGCCAAACAAACAGAAGCATCAGTTCTGCAAGCATTGCCTGTGTTCTTACTCATGCTGATGGTTTTCAGAATGGTAATGCACAGAGCATTCAAGCTGAAGCCAGGATTTCACTTGGTGCCATTTAACTCCAGCCTAGGCTTTCTCCTTATTTAAACTGCAATGTATTTTATCCAACTTGGAAAATGCCTTAGCCTCCACCCTATTGCCTTCTCATGGCTGCAAGTCTAAGCTGAGCTTGTCACTACAGTTTGCAGTTGGGTAGGGTGAACTAGCACTGGCCTTTTTCCTCTTTATTCTTCCTAATGATATTGGAAAGCTCTGGGAAATGCAGGGAAAGCAGAATTCCACAAGAACTGTGGTTAAGCATTCTTAGGAGGCTCTCAGTACCCTCTAGGTGCTATGTATAACCAGGGACAGGGATTCCCTGATAGACCACATTTCTCTGTATGCAGCTTCCTCTTCACTAGAACCAAGTGTGGCCCAAAGAACTGTGGTATGTTTTTATTTCTATAATGCCTCAAAAAGGCATAGGAGATTGCATGAGAGTGTCTGGTGACAAAAGGCATGTATTGCTTCTGAATTTTCCTATTTCTTGACTGTGGAGAATGTTATCTGGTGATTTGAGTCTCAAAACATTTCATCATCTTATTTTCAGTAGCACTGTATCATCTTGTTAAGACATCTTACAGAAAACCTGGCCATCTGTCACATGTAGAAAGGATATGTATTAGTCATCTTCACACCTTCAAAATGAACTCTAGAAGCAAAGCAAAAAAAAGATGGTATAGAATATTAACAACCTGAGGATGATTGTCTGTTTTATTCCAAGAGTCATTCCCCTCTTCCAGTCCTCTCCCCTTCAGTCCCTCTATATGCTCCTCCCCATGCTTGGTCCCAGAAGTAGGTAAGGAATGTTAAGGCCCTTCTCCCTCAATCTTTAGGATAGTCTTTTCTCTTCTGGTACATGAGCACTGTCATAACTGATTTTTAATGTGCCCTGCCCTCACTCAGTGAACAGAGGCCAGTCTTTACTAGCCAATAAGCTTATTTAAACTGCAATCACTGCATATCGTTGTTGCTTATAGAAAAGATCATGTAGATGACTGTGGGTTTGATTGGTAAATTGGCAAACTAAAATATAGAACATATCCACTGATGCTGAAGTTCCAGCAGGTAATGCTTTCTGAATCCAAAAGCTTGTTTAAAAGCTTCCATTGTATCTACCAGATGGAGATTTTAGAGTTAATGCACATATGTGGCTAAAGACAACATTTGAGGCCAAAGATCTCCTATGATACTCTTTTCTAATTATTTTATGGAGCTTTTTGTAAGGGCAATGATACTAATGGACATTAATGGACATGCTATGGTTCTATGATTCTATGATAATCTCACTAGTGGTCTTTTTCTGCTACATTAGTCACACAAAAGAACTTTAAATCATACCTCTTCTCATTGCAGCCTAGAGAATGAGTCAATGCCAGCACCCACAGATACTTCCTAAGGCAGTAAAGGCAGGGGGAAGCACAGCCACTGAATAAAATTGCCTTCTGTTAGACTAAGTTGTATTTCACCATCCAAAAAAACCCACCTCATTAGGCAGTGCAAAAAGTTACTCACATTCTCTACCCGTTTCATTCTCACAAAGCTGTTGCATTCCTCTGACAAATTCTAGGAGCATGCTCACACCACAGTCAACAATTTCAGATCTCCTGATACTGGTAGCAAGGTCCCACCACACACACAATCAAACTTGGGCTAATGCAATGCATTTTGTCTTCAGTAGTTCCTCCTCCACATTGCCACGTGTGTTCAGTGTAGCTAGTTCAAAGCTACTACAGCTCTGTCCACAAAATCCTTAGCCACTCATTTGACAGCTGTGTGTGTCTAGGTAAAGCAACACAGGTTTTTGAATCCTTGTCTGGACCTTAAAGTTATAAATATCAACCTGAGGGACAGCAATGATTTCTTCTGAGTAATAGATGTACTTACCCTTAACAGTTTAAGAACTCTCTTTTTTTGGATGATCCTAAGAAAGTGCATCCAACAGTCTGTACTTCCAAATAATGACCACACTTGCAGGTCTGTAAACAAATTTGCTGCAAAAAGATATTTATGCCCCAGTTCTCCTGTTTGCTCCCAAAAGACAGAATTTTGTGCCCAAGTGTAGGTTTTGTGTGTAAATTTGTCAAGTAAATTATTCACCATGAATTATTTCCTGATGGCAAAATGTTGCAAAAAAGGCAACTGTAAAAGCAAAAGGGTAGAATGTATCTACAACTACCTGAGGGGTGGTTGTGGTCAGGGGGAGGTTGCTCTCTTCTATCAGGTGGCCAGCGCCAGAACGAGAGGACACAGCCTCAGGCTGCGCCAGGGGAGGTTTAGGCTCGAGGTGAGGAGAAAGTTCTTCACTGAGAGAGTCATTGGCTACTGGAATGGGCTGCCCAGGGAGGTGGTGGAGTCGCCGTCCCTGGAGCTGTTCAAGGCAGGACTGGACGTGGCACTTGGTGCCATGGTCTAGCCTTGAGCTCTGTGGTAACAGGTTGGACTTGATGATCTGTGAGGTCTCTTCCAACCCTTATGATACTATGATAATCAGAGAGAACTGACAGATAGCAACAGCTTGTCACATAGCTTTTGTAACCCCAGAGAAGTTGAAATCGATATAAATTAAAACACAAGCAGGTGATGTCCTGTGGAATCTTCTCTCTAAAATCCTAGAGCAATGTACACCAGTTGTAATTTTCTCTTCTCTCCAAAGGTTAAGAGATATTTCACTGGAGACATCTTACAACTGATTATCTGAGATAATGTGTGGGTTGGATGTGACTTTGGCAAAGCTGTCTATCTGACAACAGCAGATTTACATCTCTAGTTAAATTAAGTTGTTGGCCTGTCATTCATCACGTCTCCACTCTCTTCCAGTGAAAAGTTGTGTCAGTCCTCTGGGAGAAAATTTAAGTAAGAAAAAATACTTTTCATGTTAGATTTCTCCTAACATTTAGTTGGCTATATTGAAACCCTGAGAAAAACACATTTATCTTAGGTGATTTGGGTTGGGTTTGGTTTATTTAATGTTCCCATTGTAATTGCCCACTGAATGTGTTGTGACATACAGTATTAGTTACAAGTAAATTGTGGGAGAGAGAAAACGCCACTCAGTAATTGATAAAGCTATTATGGCCAACTGTTGAGACAAATACAATGCAGGCTGCATTGATCATCAATTAACAGAATTACATCCTTTTTGCTTGATGATATAGCAGTGAACATCAAAGCGTAGTCAAGCAACTGAAGTGTTTTAGCAGCTGAAGTGGAAACAATGTTTATTGCACGTCAGCTACCTAATGGTTTCATATTCCTGTTTCAGCTGCAATAATTTATTTAGTTATAGAAAGCAGTGCAGTCATTGAAATCAATTGCTGTTTTGCAGCCATTAGAGAGTCAGCACGTTATAAACAAAGCTGGTTACCATGTAGATTAATGACAATGGAATAATGCACTTAACCTACCGCTGCCAACAAGTGTCTGTACCAGTTTCTCTGCCTACAGCATTCTCCTCTTCATGCCTGGCAGAAAGATTCAGACATGTTGACAACTGTCCTTAATGGGACAGAGTTGTTTGTTTGTTTGTTTTTTCATCAAAGTTCTCCATAATGTTTGCAATTCAGATCTTCATTGTCCTCCAAGTTCCCAGCAAGGAAGCTAAGGCAAGAGAAGTTAGGTGTTAACAAGACCTTACCTTGAGTACTGTGTCCAACTCTGGAGCCCTCAAAACAGGAGGGATATGAGGCTGGTGGATTGGGTCCAGATGAGGGTCATGAAGGTGGTCAAGGGGCTGGAGTGCCTCTGCTATGAGGAAAGGCTGAGGAGCTGGGGTTGTTCAACCTGGAGAAGAGAAGGCTCCAGAGAGACCAAACAGCATCCTTCCAGTAGCTGCAGGGGGCTACAAGAATCACAAAATCACAGAAACATGCAGGTTGGCAAAGCCCCTGATGGTCACCAAGTCCATCCTATAACCCTGCTCTACAAAATTCACCTTGAACCATATCCAAATGACCCTTATACATGTCCAGGGTAGGTGACTCCACCACCTCTCTGGGCAGCTCATTCCAGTCCCTGAACACTCTCTCCATGAAAAACTTTATCCTAATGTCCAATCTAAACCTCCCCAGTCTCAGCTTGGAGTCATTTTCCCTTGTTCTGTCTCCACTTACCTGCGAGAAGAGCCCAGCAGCAGCCTCTCCAGAATGTCCTTTCAGGTAGTTGTAGACAGCAATGAAGTCTGCCCTCAGCCTGCTCTTTTTCAGACTAAACAGCCCCAGCATTTCAGCTCTATGTCGAGAAGGTTGCAGAAGGACTGTTTACAAAGGCCTGCAGGGACAGGACAGGGGGCAATGGTTTGAAATAAGAGAAGAATTTAACTGCAGACAGTTAAATGGGGAACATCTTGTGGGTTTATTTGGTAAGCCAAGACATAACAGGCAATGCTCTGTATCCACCCAGGATCTGTTTCTCTGAGACTGGTGTTTTAAAAAGGTGCCAGCACTGGAGCCTGCTAGGAAAACAAAGCATTTAGTATAGACAGGCAGTAGTACAACTGCACTAGGGCAAATAGCATCTTTTTAACTTACAAATGGACATTGTGTCTTTGATGTTGTTTTGTTTAGCACTTACAGGCAAAGGGAGAGAAAAGGTAGGGGTGGAAAGAACTTGACTTTTCCAAAGACTTGCCATCTTCTCTTGTTTCAATCAGTTAGTTGATTTTAAATCTAAAACTCAAAAGTTTCACTGTGTAAGAACTTTTTCTTCTCTTTTGAGACCTAATGCTTTTTAATTTTCATTAAAACATAAACCAGCAGCTCAATGGATTGTACAGGTCTAGGTTTTACTGCCCAGGGGGATCATACATGAATCTACCCTAGAGCTTTGCCCGTGATGTTCTAAACTCATAGCTGTCAGTCTGAGCAGACTGTGTTTTCTAGCAGTTTGCTTGACAGCCTCGCTGTATTCTGATGAAAGGAGGGTTTCCAAATATATTAAAGAGCTGGATCTATTCATAAATCTTGTTTATTTGTTTTGGAAAGATAAAGGAGGAGATTTTTGCTTGTTTGGGTACAAGCTGTGCTGTGCATTGCCTGTGTTGGTGAAGAACGGATGGGGTGGTGTAGGCTGAGGCTCTGTTTTGCTTTGAAGAGAAGTCTTAAAGATTATTTGTTGTTGCTTTGGCTACAGCCCTTGCTTTTCACCTCTCCAAGGGATAAGTTGTGATGTTAGGGAGGGCAAAAAATGGGGGTTTTTGAGAAAACAATTTACATTCCAAGTTTAATATCAGGTTCTCAAGAACTCCTTCTCTTAAGCACAGACATCAAGATACATTGCATTGTTCTGTTTTAACCTGTGCTGTGCATCTGTGTAAGGATGGCAGATGTCAGTCCCGAGTACCCTCTTTTACGTATGTGCAGATTCCATTCTCCTTTTCAATCTCCTGCCAGCATTCAATGATTCCATATATTATGGCCCAGAAAATTGTCCTATGTGACTGCTGAAAGTGATACACACCTGTGCTCTCTGCACTTCAGAAACAGCCCTGACGTTTATAGCCTTATTTTGCTATGAAGCAGCCAGGAGGGGAAGCCAGCCTCTAGAAAGACACAGGAAGGAAGGAAGAAGTAAAAATATATAACCTGATACATTGTAACTCAGAATCAGTGGCAGTTCTTTTCTGTATTAAAAACAAACTAGTTCAATGTGCTTCCTAGGACTTCTAGGCTGGTAGTGACTCAGAAATGTGTCAGTGATACCTAATTCAACTTCTTTCTTTTGTACTGCTTTAATATCGTCTGCACAGCATGACTCTGTGTCTCTCCATCTAGTTAAGGAGCAGCCAGCTTCTTCCACCTAACAGGAGATTCTGAACCCAGGATTGTCAAGACCTGGAGTGAGCACAGTGCAGGCTGTATTTAGCCCAAGCCTTCTTCCCACAAGTTACACAGAAGGGTGGCTGTAAACACCTACCCTGCAAAATCATGGTCACAGAGTGGCTGAGTGTGGAAAGGACCACTGGAAATCGTCTGACCTCCAGATCCAGTACTGGGCTCCATCTTCTTTCTCTCCTCCCTACCATCCAGCAATTACATGTTAATTAGATCCCTCAAGAACCTCCCCCAGCCTAGGCAACCCCAGTGCTCTCAGCTTTCCGTGTGTGACAGATGCTTCAATCTCTTTAAGTCTCTCAGTTTGTGGTCCCTGGCTGGACTCACTCCAATTACGTACTGAGAGCCTAGAACTTGAGCCAGCAGTCCAACTGTGTCTCACCAGTGCTGATCAGAGGGGAAGAATCATCTACTTTGACCTGCTGGCAATACTATTCATAATGCAGCCAGTCCTAGAATGAATATATCACTTTAGACACCTCATAAGAAAATATTTTACTAAGATCAAGAGGGAAATATGCAAAATTACTCACTATTTATGCACACAAATTTTCTGCTGTTTATTCTCTTATCTTAGAAACACTTTTCCCTGTGCCTTCATTTTAAGGAGAAGGTGATATGATTCCATCTCGTTTCCAGATGAGTTCTTGGTGCTGGTACATAATAAGAGGATTCTTATTATCAGGCAGAGCTATCCAAGAATCTGTCATCTCTGAAAAAGTCGTGCTGTTTGACTGGCACCTGTCACTGAATAACAAGCTTTTTTGCTCCCTTGCCTCCAAAACACTCACCCAGCCCATTTTATAAGACTTTGCTCTTCTTCATTTCTTTTGGTGATGAAATCTCAAGCCATTATTTTTTTACCTGTTGACTAAACTGTTTGAAGCTCTCCGTTTAATTCAGTGGTTTCTGATCACAGGCTATTGTTGCTATGATGCCTGGCAAGGGATGCAGCTGAGGCCACAAGAAGAGAAAATGACAGACCAGATGGATGATATTCCAGTTCTGACTTCATGTGGCCAGGATTTTATCCTGAGTCTGTCACACTTGTCCTTGTTCACCTTCCTAAATCTTAAGTTCCCATAAAAGAGTTCCTGATGAATTGGAAATTTAACATGAGACATATAAAGCTGCATATTGTTGGATGTGGATTACATTTCAAGGATGAAAGCTAACTTTAAAATGTGCCCACCTCCATATGTTCATGCAGTTAATCTCAAATCAGAGAAATTAAATGTTGGGTTTTTTTTCTGGTTTTGCTGCCTGATTTCTTTGACTGTAATTTAGAGTACCAGTAGCTCTCCAGCAGACAGATAACAGGGGGCTGCTGCTGGAAAAACTCAAAGGCAAATATCAATTGAATAACACTGGCTCAAATAGGTCTTCTAAAGTCTGGAAACCTAGAGTTGCCTTCCAGTACCTGAAGAAATCTTACAGGAAAGCTGGAGAGGAACTTTACATAAGTGTGTCTGGAGACAGGACAAGGGGGAATGGTTTGAAGTTGAGGGAGAGTAGATTTACACTGGATCTTAGGAAGAAGTTCTTCAGTACAAGGGTGGTGAGACTCCAGAATAGGCTGCTCAGAGAGGCTGTGGATGCCTTCTCCCTGGGAGTACTCAAGGTCAGACTGGATGAGGCCTTGAGCAGCCAAGTCTAGTTGAGAGGTGTCCCTGCCCATGGTGTGGAGGTTGGAGGAGAAGATCTCTGAGGTCTCTTCCTTTAGAAGGTGTAAAAGCTTTTCAAAGCAGAAGTTTAAGGAAACATCCTTAGAGAGCCCTGCCAAATCTTAGCAAAATTAGCTTTATTTGTTTCTCTTCATGAACTGCCCTTAGGGGTGAACTGAAGATGCTGCCAAAGCTATGATTAGACTGATTAAATGCCTTCTTATAGAAAAGTGTCTGTTAAAGAAATGATGTGACAGAAACACAAACTCTTATCACTGAGACACAAATGGGTTAAACTTTCCAGACCTTAGTTTTTCTTCAGCAACTTTGTGAATCTTTCCAAACTATGCCTGGTTTAGCATACATTGCAAACTGCCTTATTTTAGAAATTAACAGTGTATGATGAAATTGAAATAACCATCAACTTCTTACAGGGCCCCTCTGCTCATGTCTCTGCTCTTCCTAGTTAACTACAGTCCCTATGTACCTGTGATCTTTCTGCTCCTCTTCCCCCACTGCAAACACCCACATTCCAGAGCCTATAGTGCTTAGGTGACAGCATCTCCTGATCCAAGGATGTTCAGCTGCAGCCAAAATATTTCCATTTTCAGTTGTTGGGTTTTTTTTTTTACAGTTAAAATTTGGATCTCTCTGTAGAAAGCAGAACCTTTAGGGATAGAGCCATTTATTGGTAGAATAATAGCAATAAAAGTAATTAAAGATAAAATTTTCTGTGGAATGATTTGGGTGGTTTTCTGTTGAATAATTTTGATGAAGTGTATCCTTCAGACCTGCTTACAGGAAAATTTAATATGTGGGCCTAACATTTTCAGAATGGATGAGGCACTTAGTGCCATGGTTTAGTTGACTGGATAGGGCTGGGTGCTAGGTTGGACTGGATGAGCTTGGAGGTCTCTTCCAACCTGGGTGATTCTATTCTATTCTATTCTATTCTATTCTATTCTATTCTATTCTATTCTATTCTATTCTATTCTATTCTATCCTATTCTACTTTCCTTGATTAGATCTTCTCATAAACTAATTATTCCATTAAATTTTCATTTTGGTTGGTATTTTAGTGTTGGATTCCTAATTTAATCTACAGTTTTTAGCAGCAGAGATGAGAACTTGTGAGAGCAATGCCAGGTGAAGGCACACAAAGACTAAGATTTCCCATATGAATTTCTAAGCCTTTCTGTAGTTAACAGTATGTTTTCTGAAATGTGGCAGGGAATTAATCTTGCAATCTGCTGAATTTTGATTTCCCAGTGGAAATCAACCAGGAATGGTCAAGGCTGTGAACTATGTAAAATTGTCCTTTGCACAAGGGAGTGCTCAGGCCTGGTTCCATGTGGAGGCAAAGTAAATGTTTGGCTGTGGCTGTGGAGAGCAGAATGCTTAGCTCTGGAAAGCCAAGCTGGCTGTGGTACCTCTTTCAGGAGAAGATTCTCTCACAAATACCAGTTTCCATCTTCACTTTTCCAGAGCTTTGCAGCTCTGCCTTTCTTTCTCTTTCATTTTTTGTGTAGCAGAAGGGTCTGGGCTGTATACCTGCATCCCCCTGGCAGCAGAATTCAATTCTACAGGTGCTACACAGCCTGCGCTGCAATTGCACAGAGATGGTTGGCATAGGCTGCTTTGGCACTGCAGGGTCCTTCTAACAACCCAACTGGACTTACATCCTCTAGATCACCACCTCAACAGCACACTGCTTTCCATAGGAAAACTGCTAAGCCTGTGCCAACTACTGGTAAAAATATTTTTCATGGAATACAGACTTTCTAAGGCTAAGTATGACACTCTTGTCCAACATTTTCTGCCCACCACCCAGCAGTCAGGTAGATGAATCCTTTCCTTTGTACAAGTAGATTAACTCAAAAGCTAAGTAAATTTTCTTCTCTCATAGTTCAGCATCAGGTGTTGTCAAGTACGACAAATTCCAGTCATATTTGGCTAAATGGACTTTTTCTGAACGGTTGTGATTGACTCTGCTGTTACCATGCAGCATCTTTGTCATGGGACTGGGAAAAGGAAAAGAATCTGTTCATTCAAAAGAAAAGAACCTGGTAATAAGAAGGAGAAGAATCTGGGAATCCAAAGGAAAAGAATCTGAGAAGGGCACTAAGGCTGGTGAGGGGGCTGGAGCACAGCCCTACGAGGAGCAGCTGAGGAAGCTGGGGGTGTTCATCCTGGAGAAGAGGAGGCTCAGGGGAGACCTCATTGCTGTCTACAACTACTTGAAAGCAGGTTGTAGCCAGCTGGGGTTGATCCCAGGCACCCAGGGACAGAACAAGAGTACACAGCCTCAAACTGCTCCAGGGCAGATTTAGGCTGGACATTAGGAAGAAATTCTTCATGCAGTGATTGGCATTGGAATGGGCTGCCTGGGGAGGTGGTGGAGTCACCATCCCTGGAGGTGTTTAAGAGAAGGCTGGATGAGGCACTTAGTGCCATGGGTTAGTTAATTAGAAGGGTTAGGTGACAGGTTGAACTCGATGATCCTAGAGGTCTTTTTCAACCTGCTTAATTCTGTGATTCAAAGGAAAAGAATTTGGTAATTCAAAGGAAAAGAATCTGGTAACTTGATTATTCTGCATCGTGGCAAGGAGTTCTGCATGTCTGTGGCAAGGAGCTGGTCCAGACTAAGCTGAACTTTTAACCAGTCTGAGTTACTCCTTTTTGGCTATACATGGGAGAACCAAAATTTAGGGTTCAGACTTCGCTTAGAACTTGCCTGTGGGGCAAGTTCTCACATATCCTGTACAGTTACCACTCACACACAGCAGGCAAAAGGATTTTTTGTGTATTTACAAGGTTAGTGCCTGTTGTAGTTTAACCAAACAGGGGCTTGACTAAATACTTTTACTGCTCACATAACCTACAGCTGTTATCTTGGGGTTATGTCAATTTAAAGGCAATCTGTTTCCTAAGTAGTGTATCTTGCTGTATCTTTAAAATCAGACAACGCCTATGTACATAAAGTGTGCCTTTAGTTATTATCTGCAAATAAACCTTTTGTAATGAGATTTCAGATCTATTGGTTGAGTGTTGATGATAAATTCTCTGTGGAACTGACTTCAGCCCATTAAGCAAGTCTGCTTCTGCTGCCGTGGTTGTTAATTTGACGGGACTGTGTCACATTAAGTAGAACAAACATGTTTTCACCCACTCAGCCATCCAGAACCGACATGGCTGTTACTCTAACAACTGGATATTGATTGGAAGCATTCACCCTTTCTGACCTGGGGCTGGTACATGAAAATAGAGCCAGGGCTGATTAAGAAATTGCATGTGTTTGTGCACATGTGTGCACTGTTAGCAGTCCACGTAAATTCCAAGCCTTTTGAATTCATGTCATGTTAATGCTCTGAGCATGAGATCTGTCACTCATTTCCTGCAGGGACCGGGAAGCCTCATTTATCTTGAATTATTTATTTGTCTGTATGCTTGTACCCATCTGGTCAGACCATGCTTTCAGGGTCCATTGCCCCCACATGGAAAAATTTGTTTATTAGCTGTAGCTGTAATAAAACTGTCTCGGGAAATGTTGAATTTGAGGAAAGGTTGGAATTTGTTTCTGGTTTAAATCTCATGTATGACCTAATTCAGTAGATACTAGCATGTTACCTCTATGTGAGGATATCCTTTGCAGGTTGCTTCTGTGGACTACCAAGAAATGAAGGAGCTAAAGGGAAGGGTGGGGGGGAAGGAAGAATAGAAGATTGTGATCTGTTTCTGAGAGTAGGATGTCTTGCAATATAAACATTCAGTACCCTGCACTTTCTTCCTACATGTTCTGCTCTCACTTACATGGTTTACACATGTTTAGCTACACACAGCCTAATGTGCAGCAGAGGGAGGAGGAACCAGGGCCATTTCCTTCTATACCCCATACTGGTCAGTGTGGGAGGAATACACTAATGACCACCAGAGGATGGATGGCAGGTGGCTTTTCTTTACAGAAAAGAGGAATCATGACTTTGGGTGTAATTCTGTGTTCAGTGGAGCTGTGTCCTGCCTCCCATGTCAGTCTAGCCTGAAAGAAGTTATGGGTTTGCCAGTTCTTTTTCCTTTGATAGTCTCCTCTCAACTTGTTTTTCCACCCATCTGTGATGGTTTGGGTATCCCCCGCCCCCCCCCCACTTTAGAAATTACCCAGACTAGACTCAGTCGGCTCTGGAAATTTGAATGAAGCTTATATTTACAGCTGGCACAATTTACAAGCAGATATTTACAATATATATACAGAAATATACAAGGTAAAAAAGGTAATACAGACACAACTCCCCTCCCAGAAACCTGAGTCCCCAGGAGGGGCTCTCAACCACCCTCACCTTCCCCTACCCCTCTCAACCTTACCTCAGTCCTCAGGAAGAATGGAGGTTCGGCCAGAGGGATTAAAAAAGCAAGGTGAAGCAGCCAAGCAAAGGGAGGGTGAGGTTAGAAAGCAAGATGGAGTCCAGCCAGCAGCCTCAGCTTCTCCCCAGCAGGCAAAGCTCCCCAGCGAAGAGAAGAAGCAAGTGCCCTAATCTTTGTTTTGCCTTTCTTCTTTACACATCCCAGTAGACCTCACCAGTGTTTTCATTTTACAGCCTATCATCTAGTTCTTCTCACCAAAACATGCTAGCTAGGCTCAAACTAGCACACCATCCCTCAGAATGAGGGTTCCACCAACTGCATTCTGTCACTCAGTAAGGAGTTGCACTGTATTTTGTCAGTTTCACCATTTCCACAAGTGATCAGCCAAGAGCTGATAATGCATTTTTACTGATGAAGGTAACTGCCAAGTATTGTCTTACAATCTTCGGGTCAAGTTATGGCAATCAAAGTGAGAAATGAGAGAGTTAGGCAAGTTTCAGTTGGTGAGCAGAGGAATAACCACCAGGGCTAGTCATTAGGATTTTATTCTAGAAAATAAAATACACAATATATGCCCTACATATTTGATGTTACTTAATATTCTTGTTTTCTACTGTAAATTTCTATTCTAAAATATAGATGCTATCATGAGAACATTCTAAAATATCAAGCCAAATCTGGATTTAAAAAAACATTTCCTATATATGAGGCATGGGAAACCAAGATGGCATTATTAAAATGTTCATTTTAAATATTATTGGTTTCAAAGATAGAGGAAACAGATGGAAATCAAAATTGTATTGCTCCTGTACTTCTCTCCATCGCAAAGAAGAAGCAAAAGCAATGCAACAGTGATAAAAATAGCAATGGAGTTTATCTGAAAACAGAACAGAAAGCTTAGGAACATGCCACACTAATGTAAAATACAAATACAGTACAGTGCTAAAATGCAATGAAAACTGGGGGTGAAAAAAGTGCATAGCTAAATAATAAATGAAAGGTTAAGACCAGCAGAGGATAATGCTGACCAAAGAGGGGAAAAAAGAATCATGTTCTGTGCAGCAACCTTTCTCTTTACAAATCCAGTGGAATACTTCTACAATGAAAGAACCTTTAAAATTACCAATTTAATGGAAATAAATTTTCCAGTGTTTGGTTTGCTACTGAGAGGGCTTTTATTTTCCCACTTTGCTATACTCCCAAGTATTTGAAGCAATCAGAGGAAATGCTGCTTGAGAACCCTTTAAGGAGCGTGGTGGTGGTGTGGGTAATGAAACTTGATGTTCTTTTATTGTAGCTCATAACTTGTGAAGCAATCGGTCTCAGAAATATATTTTGATACTTTGTTTTTGTGGTGATCATTGGAATTCAGATGAGTGGATATGATGATGAAAAGTGATTCTGGCATCACTGAGTTAGAAGGGAATTAAAAATTCATGGGGGCTCTGCAGAGGGATGTAAGACTGGAAGAACATCAGAATGCACAATTAGTCACAGGGGAGGATTCTGCTGTGAATTTCAAGTAATCAATACATTGCTTTTTCATACTTTCAAATGAGGAATGTATCACCCCAGAAAATCAGACCCTTCATTACAGACCAGTAGTACTACAGCATTTTATATACATGCAAATAAAATTCATCACAAGGTGACAAGCAATTAGTGCTCAATCGTGGCTAGTCAATGGTACTGTGCTCGTTTTGCTATAATGCTGGACTCTGATGAATATTTCATTTGGAAATTGGAGAGCAACATTTATTTGTTACTCAGTTGTAAAATTAGCATTTTACTTCATTACTCAAGACACACAAAATTATTATTTTCATTTATGCTGGAATTACAATGTTGGTGAATTATTTAACAGATAAGATCTCAGGAAAATAAAGTCATTGCCTTTGAAGAGTTCACGAACAAAGAAGGTTTCCCTTTTGCTTTTGTTGAGACAATCAAATAGACAAAGCCCTCTTCTCTGGCACAGCAGGATCCTCAGCTCTAAGGTTCGAGTATGTTCCTTCCTTTGGAGATGGCCTTGGCTCATGCTGCCTGATGAGAATTCTCCTTGGCCAGTGCTGTGTCTCATATCATACCCAAACGTTTTGAAAATGCTGACTGGCAATGGATGAAGATTTTTCTTTGTTCATTTGCACCAATCAGAAAAGAGGTTTGGAGATCACTTGGTGCAACCCCACTGCCCTCAAAGCAGGGTCAGTTTGGACTTGGCTCCAGGTGCTCTAGCCAACTTATGAATATTCTCAAGAGCAGAGCTATTGCTTTCCCTCAGCTTTCTGGCTAGAGTCTTGCTAATAGCCTAGTGTCACCGACCTGTTTCTCTGGATGAGCACATTGCCAACGCATGTTCTGCTTGCCCACCATCTCTCATTGTGCAGAGGTCCTTTCTAGCCAGTGGTGCCCAGTCTGGGTTGCATCAGGTCATTCCATCTCAGGTGCATAACTTTGCACTGGCACCAAATTCCTCTGTCTTGCTCAGAAGTGGCCCAGGCTGCTCAAGTATCAATACCAGGAAAAAAAAAGCTGACCCTGTGCCTTTTATTCAGATGTGCATTACAACTGTTCCAAGCTATTGATGTTTTCATTACCCAAAGCGTCAAAGTGTGTGAAACTAATATGTCCAGGAAAATAAATTATACTTGAGCAAGGCACTTGAACAAACCAGGCCCTGATTTCAACTGCTCTGTATCAGTTTGATTAAATCCACTCTGCATGGGGCTACCAACACGGGCAGGTGGGTTTGATTAAATTTCTGTGCTTCATACATCTATGAAATACTTTTGAGTAATAAAATGTTCGACTTTTTGTCCATTGCTTCATGTGGTTTCATCTGCACAAAGGGAAGATATTGTTTCTCTAGCAGTGAGCAAAACAAGGCTGTAAATTCATGAGATCTGTTTGAATGACAAGGAAAAGCAATTAGAAATTGTTATTAGATGGGTATTTTAGAGTTAGGATAGAATCATAGAACGGTTTAGGTTGGAAGAGACCTCAAAGCTCATCCAGTTCCAACCTTCCACCATAGGCAGGGACACCTCACACTAGAACAGGTTGCTCAGGGCCTCATTCAGCCTGACCTTGCCCCCATCCAACCAGCCACAGCTTTCCTGGGCAACCTGTGCCAATGTCTCATCACCCTCACAGTAAAGAACTCTTTCCTAACATCCAGTTTGAATCTCCTCTCTGTCAGTTTAAACCCATTACTCCTTGTCCTGTCACTGCAAGAGCTTGTCTGTAGTCTCTCCCCAGGCTTCCTGTAGGCCCCCTTCAGATACTGGAAGGCTACTATTAGGTCTCCTCGAAGCCTTCTCTTCTCCAGGCTGCAGAGCCCCAACTCTTGCACCCTGTTCTCACAGCAGAGCTGCTGCAGCCCTCTGAGCATCTTCATGGCCTCCTCTGGACTGGCTCCAACAGTTCCATGTCCTCCTTGTGTTGGAGGCTCCAGAACTGCACACAGTATTCCAGGTTGGGGGTCTGAGGAGAGCAGAGCCAAGGGGCAGAATCCCCTCCCTTGCCCTGCTGCCCACACTGCTCTTGCTGCAGCCCAGCACAGGGTTGCTGTCTGGGCTGCACTCACACTGCAGGCTCCTGTTGAGCTTTTCATCAGCCCAGACCCCCAGGTCCTTTTCCTCAGCACTGCTCTCAGACATTTCCCAGCCAGCCTGGAGTTGCACTTGGGATTGCACCCACCCAGGTGCAAGATCTTACACTTGATGATGTTGAATTTCTCCAGCCTGTCCAGGTCCCTCTGGATGACATCCCTGCCCTCTAGCAAGTCAACTGTACCACACAGATTGTTGGCATTTGTGGCTGCTCTTTGGGTCTGCACCTATTCACACTGAAGGGCGAGACCTGTGAACAAAATAATTCTTCACTCACTGATTCTGGTCTAAAAAGAGATAGATCTGGTCTCTAGAAGAAAAGACTCAGAATCTGATCTTTACATTTCAGCCATACTCTTCTGTTGCATTTTCTTTCTCTTTACAAAGTACACAGCTTTGTGTCCTTCTCTCGGCATTTCTCCTGTCATTCTTGTACCAAAGGCACAAGGGCAGTGGTGCTGTATGTATGCCATAGACAGCAATAGTTATATGACTAGAATGACAACAAATATGCCATCCCAATAGCATTTTGATCATGCTCAGAAATCCCAGTAATCATTTTGATCTTCTATACCCTTTACTTGCAGTGAGTGGGAATAAAGATGTCTGTCTCACTGACCTAAATATGATTCCAACATGATTTATCCTGCAAAGGAGATTAGAGCATCTTTGTGGTATGCTGCTGCTTTTCTTTCAGTGCAGAGAAGTTGACAGTAAAATAGATGTTTAAATTTTGATCACTCAGTATCTAATAACAGGCAGCAATTCAAATAAGAGTACCCAAATATTTTACAGGTAATGCTTGTGCCAAGTGCCAGCTCTCACTGTGCTTGGTTTAAGGTTTCAGTACTATCTTTAAAATCCCAGTAGCCAGACAAAATGCATTCTCTCACTTGGAAGCTTGCGGTACCCTTCAGTGTACTTATTCAAGCAGAATTTGTTGCAATCGATGCTCATTGGTTTTGGCTGCCCATTACAGTCAATGGATTTTCTGTTCTAACTATGGACAGATTCAGGGACATCACCAGAGCTGCCTTTGTGATAATTTGACACTTAAATCTGTGTCATTATAAATATTTATATCCCCCCCCCCCTTCCTTTTTTTTCTGTGGCAGCATCACGATGTTTAGTGGTTTCTTGCAGCAGCTGGGGCATTGAAATCACGGTCAGTTCTAAGAATTTCTCCCTGAGTAGTGAAACACTGGTTTAAAAAGTAAAAACACAAACCTAGGTTCATCAAATGGTTTCACATTTATGGCACAAACTGGGATACATCCAGAGGAAGCTGCTAGGATCTGGGTCGCAGCAGCATTTACTGCTGCCGTCGTGCACACAAAAGACAGCGGAATTTTGCTGTTTGATCCTTTGTTACTTTTCAGTTGCACTGCATCTATTTATGAAAGCATGAAAACCATAGGGAAATATGGACTTATTCTTGGGCAGTGAGATGCCTGAGAGATTCCAGGTGAAATTTTAACAGAGCTTTAAATGTATATTCTCTCTTCAGATTGAGGCAGTAGAAGATATATGATGATCAGCTCAGGATTTCCATTCGTTTGCAATTACCAAATCACAAATGGAAATACATCAAGAGGAGGTTTCCAACACGTGTGATGTGCTGCCCTTTATTTATGGAGTTGATGGCATGTACAGGGACAATCTCAAAGTTGCTTATTTTATCTTGGATCAGCTCTTGAATTTTGTTGCCTATGGGCCAGTACCATTCTGATCTCTTCTACTTTTAAATGTATGGCCATAAATAGCTGCCAGTTTCATTTACATACTTTCTCAGCCTTGCATGGCATAACTCCTTTTTCTGTTTTGTGGACAGAGAGTGTTCAGAGCATGGTTATAGTCTGCCCATGGATTCCACATATACAAATTTTGGGCACCTGTTGAATGGCAGAGTTGAAGAGGACAAGAAGAGATCTGTATAAGCCTTAGGCACTAAAATTAGTTGTCTAGAAAGACCACTGCTCTTTTACACTACCAAACTAGCTATGGATATTTGTTATGGATTCTTCTTCATTACCTTTTCAAATGCTTTCTGTGAGAGCTCCACAAAGACATAAATTAAAAAATTAGAATTTTAACAAGATAGAAAAAGTTATGAAACAGAGATGGACCAATAACTAATTTGGTCCTGTTCTTTTAAAGGAATCATCTACACCAAGCAGACAAATTCATGAATTGCTTCTTATTAGTGGGCTCATTAGAGAGAGTGAGTCTCTCATCAAAAAAAGGAGAAGAACATTTCCAGAAGCAGAAAAATTGTGACAACAATCTACTACCTTTAATGAGAATTCATATGAGCTTCTTTTCAATCCTCTTTATTCAGACACTGAAAGCTTACAGAGAGTTCTGCTTTCAAGACTGAATAACCAATTAAGTCCTTGAGTTCTTTTCCTAGTGAACAATCTTATTTTCAATCAGTGATCTAGCACAATTCTCCTAAGGAAAATCACCCTCTCCCTTATGTCCTCCATGAGTATGTTGCACAAATTAACTGTTTTGTTGGAGCTTGTTTTTCAAGGTGTCTTTTTAGTGCAAGCATTAAGCACATATTTGTTTTGGTTTGGTTTTGATTTTTCACAGGGATCAGGATGCTGCAGCTCATATTCCATGACCGCTTCTGTTTAAGAGGAAAGATTTAGTATGCACCACAAAGTAAATAACATTTCCCCATCATATCTCACCTCTTTTCTAAGTCATACTCAAGAGAGAGTTGTACCTTTTAAAGTGGTTAGGTTTTAGTTGTTGCTGCTGTGTGAGAAGTGGAGTGTGATCTCATGTCTTGTAAAAAGCTGCTGTGTGATTTTTAACATCTCTGTCTCTTTAGGAGATGCAGGTTTCGTGTCCTAAAGGGTGTCCTTTTGTCTGAACAGGAGCTTTACCTTTAGATATTGCTTAATTCCCTGCAAATGAGAGCTGCTGCTTGGGCAGCCTTTAGGGCTGTTAGAAGTTCTCACTGTGATGGCACACACACAATGCCTTCCGTGTTGTACTGTATGTGGAGTAAATTAAAATTATTAGCAAGTCTCCCCTCTAAAGACCATTAGCTAAGCAGTAAATCAACAAAGGATACCACAGCATGAGGAAAGTGTTGTAGCCCAGGGTTATTACAACACATGGGGCACCACTGGAGGACTCTAATCCCTCTCAGGAAAAATAATTTATTACAGCAGCATCTTCTGAACTTCCTTTATTGGTACAGAGGTTATTGGGATGAAACATTTGTCAAAGCAACATTAGCATTGCTAAACAGATTGTGTAGAGACACTTTCCCTTTATGGAAGGACATGGAACTGTTGGAGCCAGTCCAGATGGGGCCACAACGATGCTAAGAGGGCTGGAGCATCTCTGCTATGAGGACAGGCTACAAGAGCAGGGGCTGTGCAGCCTGGAGAAGAGAAGGCTTCGAGGAGACCTTGGAATGGCCTTCCAGTATCTGAAGGGAGCGGCAGGAGGGCTGGGGAGGGACTATTGACAAGGTCCTGTAATGACAGGACAAGGAGTAATGGGTTTAAACTAGAAGAGGGGAGGTTTAAACTGGATGTTAGAAAGAAGTTCTTACGGTGAGGGTGGTCAGACACTGGCACAGGTTGCCCACAAGGTTGTGGCTGCTCCCTCCCTGGAGGTGTTCAAGGCCAGTTTGGATGAGGCCTTGAGTGACCTGTTCTAGTGGGAGGTGTCCCAGCCTATGGCAGGGGGTTGTAACTGGATGAGCTTTGATGTGCCTTCCAACCTAAACCATTCTATGATTCTATAACTTGTGCCAGAAGGAAAGAGCATGTCCTGAAGCTTTGCCTGGAGACATTTAGTTTGGATGTTAGGAAGCACTTTCTCATTGAAAGGGGAATTAGACACTGGAATGGGCTGCCCAGGTTGGTGCTGGAGTCACCATCTCTGGAGATGTTTAAGGAAAGCTTGGATGTGGCACTTAGTGCCACGGTCTGGTCAATGTGGTAGTGTTGGGTGATAGGCTGGAACTTGATCATCTCAGAGGTCTATTCCAGCCCCAGTAATTCTGTGATTCTGTGATTTACATTGATAGTTTCAGTAATGTGTACCTCTGATTTTAAACCAGAGATACAATGAAGGCAAAAAGGTTTTTTACTTGATTTGAGCATATTGAACTAAGAATGAGATTCTGTATCCAGCCACAGTAAGCCTTCTGTGTGGTTGAAATCACACAAAATATCCTTCTGCAGGTAGGATACTGCCGGGCTTGGGCAGCAGATGTGAAAGTGGGATTCTGAGAGAATAGAATAGAATAAAATAGAAACAACCAGGTTGGAAGAGACCTCCAAGATCATCCAGTCAAACCTAGCACCCAGCCCTAGCCAATCAACTAGACCATGGCACTAAGTGCCTCATCCAGACTTTTCTTGAACACCTCCAGGGATAGCCCTTTGTGTCCTGGGTTAACACAGGTCACTCTCACAAGGCTCCCCCTCTGCCCACCAACGGGGTGCAGTGGAGAAAAAGGCCCCAGGAGGCAGTGAGGTCAGTTTGCCTCACTTGTTTCTCAGGTATCCCTCAAGAAACTCCCACGAACCCTCCCTCTGAGGAAGGTCTTCAGGTATACAAATGTTCTCACCCGATGATGTTCTGGTCAAGGATGTGGCACTTCAGCATCTTGCAGGCCTGGTGGGTTGTACAATAGGATGTGCCTGAGGAGCTTCCTGGGAAAAAGGAATCGGAAAGCAGACATTGGATTACATTGATGAGTTGGCTCCAGCCCACAGCCAGAGGCTGGACATCCAAATATCATAAATATTTCACTACTCACTTAAGTTAAATTACACAGAAAATATACCTGAGCAGGTCCATTATTTTGTTCTTGTTTTCTACGGTGGGCAACACCTAACAGGTTTCTCTCCTGAAGTAAACCTTTTGATAACCAATGTTTCCTGTAACTCTCAATTCAGTCTGCCAAATCCTGTCTATTTCACATTCACAAGGAATTCATTTTCGGAGCTTCTGGATGCAGAGACCATAGGAATTTTTGGCCACTACTCTGTTAACTAGACCCAGTTGGACAAAAGCAGAGAAGCAATCATGCATGGATGCACTATCAGATTTTTAAAGTATTGGCCAGGATATGCTTAACAGAAATACCATAAACCTGTAAAAGAGTTACAGCTATTCCTGGTAGCGACAGTAAAACTTCAAAAGTCTTTAGTCTACCCTTGTCCTATAACTTCATCTTCTGTTTTTCCTTTGTGTATATTTCTCAGACAAAATGCTAACAGCAAAATCACTCCAGACATCTGCCTTCTATTAACTTGTTGAACTCAAGAAACTTATAACACTCCATTAGAATGATTTCCTCTCTCCCTAAGATGCCCTGCCACAAATCATGGAGCAACTTTAAGCATTGCTTGCTAGTACCAGAAAATAGTGTAGTCCTGGGGAGAGGAAAAAAAAAATCAATCTCTCTTTCAACAAAAAAAAAAAAGGAGAAGTTTCATTCTGAACAATGGCCCAGAGGCATTGCAGGCTTCTGCTCTGAATCATTGTAAATGAATTTGATAGCCTCGGGTTGTGTTAGTTGAGATTGATTGAAACATCGGTTTGGTTTGATCCTGCTGTTTGGGAGAAGGCAATATAAATTGCAAGCAGAATGGTAGCCCTGAATAAGATGATCAATAAATAAGCTCTCCTAGAAATCTGAGGTATTACTTCTCACATGAACTATGAACTTCTTTAATAGAAGCTGTGCTAAAATGACTATGATCCATATCAGGAGGGAGTGATGAATAATTTTATGACATTTTATTAAAGCTTAAGTTCATTTTTCAAACCCATGATCATACTTAACTATTTTTATGTGGCTTCTTGAAAGTAGTTGCTCAGAATGAATCCCATGATTTTTCTTTTGTGTGAATGGAATGGAGCCTTCTAGTTAAAAAATGATGAGCAGTAATTAGGACATAAATTATTTAAAGGTCTCATACTTTAAGCAGACATAAAAACTGGCAGGCAATTAAATTCATGGTAAACTCCAGAGGATAGTGGTGGAAACAGGTGGAAGCAAGTATTTTATGAGACCTGAGGACAAGCTTGAGGGCTCAGGAGATGGTGGTGTGTGAATGAAAACTGGCATTTTTCAATCTAATGCTGGCTTAACAAGATGTATAGGAAACCTTATTGCACTGGTGTGTATCTCCCCTGTGGGGCAGAGGGGGGCTAAAGCTCCTCATTTAGAGCTCCAGATGGGAACAGCCAGCCTCCTCTTTGAAAGCTTTTTCTTGCCTCCGTCCCTTTATGTGCATAAATATCTGTGGTGTGCGTAGGCTTTGGAGACCAGTTTCACAGCTACTGGGAAACCAAGCAGAGCAAAGAGCATTGTGACAAATGAGCAAAGCTTGCCAGCATCTATGAACATAGTTAGAAGTGTAAATGCTAAAGGCTCTACTACCCAGCCCCCACGGAAGAAGGAAACAGGAGAAGTAAACATTGCCAGAATCACTCTGCCTAATGGAAGAAAGCTACTTTTTTCTTTTTCAGCAGCAGCAAACCCCTGATTGTTTCATTTCCATGTGCCTTCTTCTGCTAGCATTAGTGCAGTTGGTAAACAGCTTACCTAGACATGGCTCTATGGCAGAAAGTCTGCAATCATTTAAGAACTTGTAGAGTATGTTTGTGGAATAGGCTACATTTATTTGGAAGAAATGTGTGGCAATGATGTTAGAATAGAATAGAATCAACCAGGTTGGAAGAGATCTCCAAGATCATCCAGTCCAACCTAGCACCCAGCCCTAGCCAGTCAACCAGACCATGGCACTAAGTGCCTCATCCAGGCTTTTCTTGAACATCCCCAGGGATGGTGACTCCACCACCCCCCTGGGCAGTCCATTCCAATGCCAATCACTCTCTCTGCCAACAACTTCCTCCTAACATCCAGCCTAGACCTCCCCCGGCACAACTTGAGGCTGTGTCCCCTTGTTCTGTTGCTGGTTGTCTGGGAGAAGAGACCAACCCCCACCTGGCTACAGCCTCCCTTCAGGTAGTTGTTGAACCACACATCTCTTTTTATTAGCTGTGTGATCATGCAGTCTGTACAAACCTGCACAGCTTTATTCTCCTTAATTATATTTTCCATTTGTAGCAAGCAGTATAAACTCCTAGGTGTGGTCTAACAAGCTGTTGTAACAAACATCTATGGAATCAGAATTAGAATCAGTCAGTATTGGAAGGGGCCACAAGGATCATCTAGTTGCAACCCCCCTGCCACGGGCAAAGACACCTCACACTAGATCAGGCTGTCCAGAGCCTCATACAGCCTGGCCTTAAACACCTCCAGGGATGAGGCTTCCACCACCTCCATATGCAACCTATTCCAGGGTGTCTCACCACCCTCATGGTGAAGAACTTCTTCCTAACATCCAGTCTGATTCTCCTCATTTCTACCTTTGTTCCACTCATAGAATCATAGAATCAACCAGGTTGGATGAGTGCCCTGGTCTAGTTGATTGGACAGGGCTGGGTGATAGGTTGGACTGGATGATCTTGAAGGTCAAGCTGGTTGATTCTATGATTCTGTGATTCTATGATTCTATAATATAGCACAGATCTTATGCCTGCTTTATGCAGCAGTGCTTTTGAAAGCACAATCAAGACTCTTCTGGAAATTTGAAGCCATACCATGGATACATTACTGCCTTCATGTGGCACTCTATCTTTTTCACTCTCCTAGGACAGTGGAAATTGCAGCTCAGCAGCCCAAGGTTTTAGTTGCTTCCCAGCACATCAGGCCAGTGAGGATGTAGACCAAAGATGGTTGTTCCTTTCAGAGAAGATGGAACACTTTGAATGCTACACAGAGGACAGAATATTCTGCCTGCATCAAAATGAAGATTTCAGTAGTTGTCCCCATTCCACTTAAGGGAAAAACATCTATATTTTGGGATTTCCAAAATGAAAATTCTGGGGGGAAAAAAAAATGCAAAAGCTTTGGAACATTCTATTTTACTTCTCACTCTGTGTGTAAGAAAAACTCCACTTTCAGTTCAAAAGTGCCTAGACAAGGTGCTTTATTCTTGTAAGTTACTAGGGAACTGTTTTCTTCTTACCATTCACATCAAATCAGTGTACTGCAGAAACATACTTGAAAGCTTCAGAACCCCCTAAATAATTGATCGAGTTTAGGTCTTTGAAGGGTTTCTGCCCTTTAAATCCAGCCATATTTCTTCAACTAAATCTGCTTGTGTGTAACTGTTAGTAACAATAAACTATTTTGCATACCCAAAAAAAGCTTTTATCTTACACTACAGCTGAGCACAGAATGCACAGTGCATGGCTGAGCAAAAGTAGTTTTGCCACTAATGAAAACAATCCTGTATTTACTAAGAACACTCAAAAATAAAGTCACTTGGCTTGCCAATAGTTTCTTCTTTGCTGAAGTGTGAAAATAAGCTAAATGTGGAGATCAGTAATGTGTGTATTGTTTCTGGAGAAAGAATTTCCTTTTCAGCTTTGTAGATACTGTCATAAACCTTAAGCTATACTTTTTCACAGTTGCAAGGGGCATTTGACTATTTCCTTTCTGATTTAAATGGGAAATGAACATACAAATCCCAAAGGCCTGGATTTTTTAAAGCCTCTTGTGCTGATTTCATTTGGGTTTCTTCTTCAGATTTAGGGGAGAAAAATATTTTAAGCAAATGTGCCCAGCAGTGGTGATCACAAATACCACCATTTAGAATAGAATAGAATCAACCAGGTTGGAAGAGACCTCCAAGATCATCCAGTCCAACCTAGCACCCAGCCCTATCCACTCAACCAGACCATGGCACTAAGTGCCTCATCCAGGCTTTTCTTGAACACGCCCAGGGATGGTGACTCCACCACCTCCCTGGGCAGCCCATTCCAATGCCAATCACTCTCTCTGCCAACAACTTCCTCCTAACATCCAGCCTAGACTTTCCCTGGCACAACTTGAGACTGNNNCTCTTGGCCACCTGGGCACACTGCTGGCTCATCTTTAGCCTACTATCCACCAGTACCCCCAGGTCCCTTTCTGCCTGGCTGCTCTCCAGCCACTCTGTCCCCAGCCTGTAGTGCTGCTTGGGGTTGTTGTGGCCAAAGTGCAGAACCCTGCACTTTTTGGAAAATATTTTTCTTTCCCTGCTAAAGACAGAGCAAAAGTAGATAGTGGTGACTAAAAAGGCTCTCTATAAATGAGACAGGTGGTCACTCTGTTGCCAAAGTTCCTGTGTCCCATAACTGTCATTGGGACACCACTACATAGGTACTGCACACACAGTATGAATTAATTGATATACTCAAAGCCTAAAATCCATGTGGAAATGAAGCATAACTGAAAGCATTACCACACTAACTTTACTCATGGGAAACTCAACAAACCAATGTGGAACTCTTAGAGTACTATATACTAAATATACCTTATTATGGCTGTAATACCTACTTCACAGGGGAATTCGCATGTCATTTAAAAGAAAAAGGTTTACTCCAAGGTCTTAAAAAATAATTAGCCATTTTATATCTATTTCATTAGAGTCTGATAAATTTGAATATCAGAATTCAGGCTCTGTCACACCTAAACCCATTTGATTTAGGCTTAAGGTGACTTTGGGTCTCATAATGCCACACCTGGCAAATCCTAACTCATTTGCTTGGCCACTGTGTGGAAACCACAGCCAAAGTCCCTCAAGCCTGGCACACCACCAGAACAGTCAGGCTTAGTGATAAAGTACTGCACAAAGGCTAGAGTACTGACCACGGAGCTGTAAATGTCAAGAAGAAACCACTGTGATAAAACATAGCTTGCACTCGTCTGCTTCCCAGGAATTAAAAGGCTGTCAGACATTCTGATCAGTTACTTTTCTCAGTTCAGTTCTGAACTTGCCCTGGGAACCATGAATTTCAGTTTTTTTCTGAGGTGAAGTCAATCTTCTTCCAAAAGAAAGCAGAAGCAAGTGTTCCAAAATTTGTCCAGTAACTCAGTAGTGCAGGGACTAATGTGGGCTACAGACTTGCCTCTTTTATCTGACAATTATTAACTTCTTTCCTCCTTCCTTCTCTCTCTTCCTTCTCTTCTTTTCCCATCTCTCCCCATTTGCTTTCCCATTCTCCCTTGCCCTTCATTTAATTTCCTTTCTCTCTCCCTCCCTTCTTTCTAGTTTTAGTCATCAGCCAGCAAATTACTGGAGAATAATACCTTGTCAGGCCCTTCTGCCTGAAGCTGTGGAGCAATTAAATATTTATGAAGGTCTGCAAGAGAGAGAAGGCAAGTTTGAGATGAGGGAGAGAGCCTACAGCCTAGTGATAGCATTAAGTTAGAAAAGGCAAGATATACTTCTTATTTCTAATCAGTAAGTAATATAACATTTAAATTATTTAGTAGGTATTAGAATTAACTGATCTCTGTTTTCCATGTGACACTTACTATGTAACTATTTCTGATTCTCCTTTCTGGAGTAAATTATTTACATAGAAACTGTGTGTGAGAATTTAGGTTTCTTTATGTGTAGAGTGTTGCACATCAGGAAGATTGCCCTAGCTTCACATATAAGATGACCATTACTTTTTAGCAGCAAGGCATTGGAATTGCAGTATAGAAATGCATGCTTTGCCCAGCATTCAGCAAAGGTCCAAAAGCAAAACATTAGGAAAAGATGCTGAGGAGAAAACTGTTATTCCTTATTGATGACCTGGATGAGGGGATTGAGTCCAGCATCATTAAGTTTGCAGATGACACCAAGCTAGGAGCAGGTGTTGATCTGTTGGAAGGTAGGAGAGCCCTGCAGAGGGACCTGGACAGGCTGGATGGGTGAGCAGAGGCCAATGGGATGAGATTTAACAAGGCCAAGTGCAGGGTTCTGCACTTTGGCCACAACAACCCCAAGCAGCACTACAGGCTGGGGACAGAGTGGCTGGAGAGCAGCCAGGAAGAAAGGGACCTGGGGGTACTGGTGGATAGTAGGCTGAAGATGAGCCAGCAGTGTGCCCAGGTGGCCAAGAGAGCCAATGGCATCCTGGCCTGTATCAGGATCAGTGTGGCCAGTAGGACAAGGGAGGTTATTCTGCCCCTGTACTCAACANACAAGGGGACCCAGTCTCAAGTTGTGCCAGGGAAAGTCTAGGCTGGATGTTAGGAGGAAGTTGTTGGCAGAGAGAGTGATTGGCATTGGAATGGGCTGCCCAGGGAGGTGGTGGAGTCACCGTCCCTGGGGGTGTTCAAGAAAAGCCTGGATGAGGCACTTAGTGCCATGGTCTGGTTGAGTGGCTGAGGCTGGGTGCTAGGTCTTGGAGGTCTCTTCCAACCTGGCTGATTCTGTTCTATTCTGTATTAAACCATTTAATATATCCACAGTCTGCTGGCACCAGATACATTGTGGACAGTTATGGTCCTCTTATCTCACGAAATATACACTAGAATCAGAAAAGCTTCAGAGAAGGAATTCAGGAGAGTGGAATGACTTCTACATAGAGAATGAGTGCATAGAGTAATGCTCATCAACATGGAAATAAAGACAAGATAATCAAGGCAGGAGCCTTCAGAATCACAAGTAACATGGCAAGCTATCATTTCTCCTTTCCAGCATTAGAAATCATGGCCACCAAACTGGGGCAGTAGGAGCTGACAAAAAGAAAACCCAAACCAGCAAACCAAACGAAACAAGAAGCAAGTTGTGAAAGTCTTTGCTTCAGCACATTTTGAATGATGAAATATACTGTGTCAGGAAGGAACTAATAAGTATTTGGAAGAGAGATTCATTGAGGAATAGTTAGGAGAAAAATACCAACAGGCTTTGGAAATTTTCCGAGCTGAAAATGTTTAAAGGTTGGGAGAGAACTAAGAGGGGAAATACTGCGTCTGCCTGCCTTGGTTATATTCTTCCATAGGGTCTCACTTTATTTTACTGTTGGAGTCAAAGTAGTAAGCTGTGTTCCTAACAGCTATGGCTGTTCTTGTTCTGGATTTCCTTCCATTTGGAATTGCTGCAACAGTTTAGATGGGTTAAAAGATCATGCATGAACCAATTCTTATTCCCTGATGTCCAGGCAACTGTGAGAGAACTGGAAACAGACTCCCTTGTACAGGGCAGAAGGTGCAGCTCTTCTCTGTCGCATTGGAATGACCTTAGTAACGCACACAAGATCCCACAGAAAGCCTACATCCCAACATGGGGCTCTGTTTAAATCTTCCAAATCTCAGAATCATTCTTTGCTCATCACCTGACAGATTTTGTCAGTGAAGATTCTGTGGGATCAATGACATAGTTTTGATACCTGATAATTTTGTAGCTTGAAAGTTAACACCAGTAAGGGCAAAACATTCTGTGTCCACCCACATGTTCATTGAAATATGTGTCAAGTGATTCATCTTGATCCTTACAGACTTTTTGATACTCTTGAAAGTTAGGAAATGAGTTTGGTTATTTAGAGAGTAAAAACTTTTTTTTTTTCCACAATCATAGAACAGATGGGGGAAAGATGAACAGATAATGTTGTACCTGTCAGTCTGGAATAGCAGTTAGGAATAGCTGCCTGCTATTGCCATATTTGGTTTAGACCTGAAAGCCAAACAGGGGCAGATATGTTAGCTCCGGAGCACTAGGCAGCAGTGTGCCCAGGTGGCCAGGAGATGGCATCCTGGCCTGGCTCAGGAGCAGTGTGGCCAGCAGGACAAGGGAGGTTATTCTGCCCCTGTGCTCAGCACTGCTCAGGTCACACCTTGAGTGCTGTGTCCAGTTCTGGGCTCCTCAATTTAAGAGAGATGTTGAGACACTGAAAGGTGTCCAGAGAGGTGACGAAGCTGGTGAGGGGCCTGGAGCACAGCACTGTGAGGAGAGGCTGAGGGAGCTGGGGGTGTGCAGCCTGCAGAAGAGGATGCTCAGGGGTTGGCCTCATTGCTGTCTACAACTACCTGAAGGGAGGTTGTAGCCAGGTTGGGTTGATCTCTTCTCTCAGGTAACCAGCAACAGAATGAGGGGACACAGTCTGAAGTTGTGCCAGGGCAGGTCTAGGCTGGATGTTAGGAGAAAGTTCATGACAGAGAGAATTGTGGTTGGACAGGGCTGGGTGCTAGGTTGGATTGGATGATTGGTCTCTTCCCACCTAGTTGATTCTATGTCTCTATGATTCTATTTTATGATTCTATGGTGAATTTCCATTCTCTTAAGAATTGATTTTGCTCTAGATGCATCAACATACAGAAGCAACAGGCAATTTCACTCAAACTATTTTAAGCTTTCTGCCATGCCTTCTGTTATTTTTTATCACTTGCCCACTGGCTCTTAGTTTAATAATAACTATTTTTTCCTACTGGCAACTCACATCTGTCTTTCCATGAGCTAGAACAAAGTCTATAGTACTGACTGCATCTGAGCAATCTATGGCATTTCCTCTTTTTTCAAGGTTGTCAGGGTTGGAGGTTGTATTAGATGCCCCAAACCCTTCTTTTCTAGACTCTTCCCATGGTTTTGGTCCATTATATATCCTGATATTCCCCAAATTACTCTTGCACATCACATTACCATAACAAGCAGTTTATTCTTTCTTCATCAGTGTCATCATACTCTGTTTCTTTCACAGTCTGCCTCATTGTAAAGAAAGAAAGAAAGGGGATAACCAGTGGTGGGGGGGTTTTGTGTTTTTCAAGAGTGAAGCTGTTTTTCCACCCTGTCATCCAGGACTGACATTATGTGGTACTTTAGGAGGTGTTCTTTTTATGGACAGTGCTCTGGTGACACAAACCAGAGCAGCAACAGCAGCAGCAGAAGCAGCTGAGGTGGTAGCTTGTTTTTTTGGTGGATGAAACATAAGAACTTGCTGAACCTATGAGAATGTGACCCACAGGACAGCTTCTTGCCAACTTTCTCTCCTTTACATCTTTTCTTCTTTCTTTTTCATTATATTTGATGTTTTCCTGAGATGCAGTTTTGTTAACTGAAAGTAGTATATGGCAATGAGCAGGAGAAATGGGGTCTGCTCTGATGCAGAAAGGAGACAAAGTAAAAAATCAAACCAAAACTCTTTTAAAAGTTAGCAAAAGCGTCTGTAAAGTGCTTATGACCTCTCCTTGTCTTCAGATGCTGGTAGGAGCTGAAGTTTTCCTTTCCTTACACAGCTGTTTAAATACAAAATCAAATGTCATAGATTTCTGTCCCTGATTAGATCTGTTTTATTTTTCTCTGTCTACTTTCACTTGCTGAAGAGTACCAGTCTTGGCTTTTAAGTTAGAAATTGCCCACACACTCTCAGCTGGACTGCACTGCAGTCTTTACAATCAATTTTGTGTATTTTTTTTTCCTTCAAATTAATTAGATATTGAGGAAAAGTGAGTTACTCAGCAGTGCTTTCACATTCAACTTACTACACTTCTTCATGACATGCACTGGTTTAAAACTAGATGAGAACTTTCACTTATAGTCTTGAAGAGTCAAAAGCAGTGTGTCTGTCCTGGAAGGCTAATAGGCCTGTTAGATGTCACAGTATCACAGTCTCACAGTATCACCAAGGTTGGAAGAGACCTCATAGATCATCAAGTCCAACCTGTTACCACAGAGCTCAAGGCTAGACCATGGCACCAAGTGCCACGTCCAATCCTGTCCTGGCTTGCTCCACCCTTCTACTGATGAGGGAAGCAAGGGCAGGAGCAAAACAAAAGCTTGGGCTGTTATGTCCCCTCCCAAAGAGACAAACAGGTACCCAGAGGTGTTTAGGTACTTGTTGGTGTCTTGCCCAAATAAGGGTAAGCAAGGCCTGGTTTCACCTAATGTGGTCAGCTTTGCAGATGCCATTCTCTGTGAATCTCTGTGGCCACAGGAGCCTTTGCACTCGGGCAAACGATAGAAACTGAGCTAAGTTGCAAGCAGTTGTGCTGCTGCTGCCTTGCTGCCTCTGCTTCATGGAGCTGTCTCAGTGTGTGCTGCTCTGCTTTACGTGTTCTGCTCTGCCTCATGTCTCTTGGCTTAGACAACGTTGGTTGTCCAGGTTGGACTGGATGATCTTGGAGGTCTCTTCCAACCTGTCTGATTCTATGATTCTATACTAAACCTTGAGAGGCCTGGGATGCAGATTTTAGAGATGGATTCAAATATCAGATGTAGATACAGGAGGTAAATTTAGTTTATTTGGCTGAGGAGGCAATGGCTTTGGGACTGAAAGGCAACCACTGGATCATCTGGAGTAATCTGCACCAAATTGCTTCCATTTCTTGTACTTTAAAATGTGTAATATATCCTGCTGGTAAGCAGCAGTGGTAATATCTCTTCTTTTTTGTGTTGAATTGTTTCTGTATGCTTGGCAAGGGAGAGGCCAGGCTTTTGTGCTAAGCCCAGCTCTCTACACTGCATTGTATGTCTGGCCCAATGTGCAGAAAGATTCTGTGAAAAATGCCTGTTGCAAGCTGTAGTCGATGTGAAAGAGAAAAAGAGGCAGCTCTGTTTGCCTCTATTGTGCAGATAGCAGGAACAAGGCTGCCCTACATGGGCTGTGCTGCTTCATGTGTTGTGACCGCACAAAAACTCTGTAGTCGCATTAGCGAAAAGCGATGAAATCTGTGGGCATGCTACTGCCTCTATCCCCTCTCCTTGCTGCCCCACATATGGAAGCAAACATTTTTAACAGAAACAGTTTGTATTTCATCCATCCTTTCATGTCCTTCCCTAGTCACACAACAGTCACTGCTTTAGATCAGTCTGAACGAGAACTTGAGAGAGCTTTCTGACAAGAGAGATGTTGCTTCACACTTAAATGCAGGCTGCTGCAAAAGCAAAAAGAGCTCTTTTCATAGGTGGACAAGCTAAGGCACAGGCATCCTCCTCTTGAAATGCTTTTCTCATTTGAGCAACTGAGGTATTTGCTTCAGGCATTGATGTTTTGTTTCTGACCCAAGACACATACTTAACTAATAGATGCTGTTACTCCCATATCTGATAAAACCCCCCAGATTTTCAAGATCAGACTCAGTCTGCTGTTTCTGTGTGACTACATGGGTTGGGTTTAATGCATATAGATATCTTCTCAGCATATCTAGCAAGTGCTTTATTTTACAAAGGAAATAATCAGTTGGTTCAGTTATGATTATTTACAGAGTATATACAGCACTATTTGCACTGCACAAGAAAGTAACCCAACTTCTCTCCTAAGGTCACTTAGATGTGCTGCTTGCAGATATGGTTTAGGGATGAACTTTGTAGAGTAGGGTCATCAGGTGGACTTGATGATCCCAAGAGACCTTTCCAACCTGAATGTTTCTGTGCTGCTGTGATTCTGTTTTAAAAATCTAATCAATCATTTGCTAGTTGCAAGAAACATGTTTTTACTGTTCCAGTTGACTTGCTTGGGAAGACTTGACTGGATCTTTTCTGTGCTAATGTTTTCACACCTGGTCTAATTTAAGAGGTACTGAATGAGGGAGTTTATTATCTGTTATCCATGTAGGCTTCTTTAAGAAGATGCTCTGTGTCTCTGCCACAGCTTATGATTATCATGTGATGCAGGAATTACCATGGCAACCACCTGTATGCATTTTTTACTGGACAGCACAATGTGAAGGCAAGAAAAGCTGCAGAAGTTGTTGGCAACACAAGTTACAGCTGTCTGTGATCTGTGTGGCTTAGTCACTCACTATGATAAAAGCATTGTCATTGGCTTAGGACAGAATAGTTTGGATTTAGACATGAAATTCAAAGGAGACATATTTTATTAGAAAATTGGTTGGACTCATTGCATAGCTGTGATTTATGGCACAGAGGAATATATTTGCCCAGGCATAGAAATGAGAAAGAAAAGAGCTCTTTTGCTCATTTATCTCAATGATAAACATTAGGCATTTTGTGCTCTTCGGTAGCATTGGTGCAGAAATGAACATATTTCTGAAAGAAAGGAATTCACAGGCTGTGATTCCTTGAGGAAAATCTATGAGCAGTGCTTAAAGCTTGTCCAGAAATATGTATGCAGAAAAGAAAGCTGAATTTCCTCACATAGGATTATTGTGCTTGCTCATGCATATTCTATGAGATGCTGCATTTTGGGATGTGTAGAGCCTGAAATGCAGATGCTGGGTTTTAGAAGATAATGGTTGTATTTAGAGATGTGTATGCCCCTAGTAGTATAATTCATCTTCCTGCAGAGTTCCTATGTGTTAGGGCTGCCAAGGTAGACAGCAGCAGGATGTAGCATGGAATCTTGTTCACCGCCAATCGCTCTGATCCTTCAAGGAGCATTTATTACTCATTCACTGCAAAGGCAAAAAAGCTCAAGGTGCTTTATTGAAGTGCCCAGTCAAATTGTGTTTCTTGCAACTCACTGCTTTGAGGCAAACAATAGAATTTTCATTCCTTGGAGGGAGCCTCCAAAAGGAGACAGAGAAATCTTTTTCCCCACAAAGTCATTTAGAGCTTGACATGATGTCTTCATCTTAAATCCTCCGAGTTGCTGAACACCTTCAGTGCCTTACAGATACAGAAGTCTCATTTACAGATAGGAGAGTACCAAACTGCTATGTGTCGTTCCCAGCAGCTCAGCCACATTGTCCAGACTCTGATGAGTCACTACACTGTCAGAATTAAGAATTACCTTGTGCTGAAGTTAATCAAAATCCAACCCAATTAATCCCAGTTTGTCTGTATGTGTCTGTCTCTTTTTTCTTCACAAAAAAAAAAAGGCAGCATAGTTCAGTAACACTATAAAGCTGGAAACTGGCTTCTGTTCCTAGCTTAGCAGTAGTCTACTGGGCAAATATTCTTTCAGTTTGTTATACTTGGCTTTTCCTACCTGTAAGGCAGTATAATGCTTTTTGAAGATCTCTTTGAGGTCACTTAGGTAACCTATAAGCAACCAGTAGCTATGCTGTCATTGTTATAAAACAAAAGATTTGATTAGGTGTGTTTCAGCTACATCTTTCTCCTCTGCTCTCTGCTCTTCTTCTCACCATCATGGGCTCAGACAAATGAATCAGCTGTTCTGTGTGGTCACAGGAACGACACTGCTGGACCAGTATCCTTGCTGGTCACTCAGCCCAGAAAATTCCACATCCTTTCACTAAAATTTGTGCCAAGTCATAGACCAGGAAACCTTTTCCAAAAGCAGAATTAAAAGACAAGGATTACTTAAATTTTCCTTGAATATTTCTTTGAGGAAAAACATGATAAATGCTGTACTCACAGTGATTTGTGCTTGTTTTAGTAGTCTGAAGATGAGCCAGCAGTGTGCCCAGGTAGCCAAGAGAGCCAATGGCATCCTGGCCTGTATCAGGGGCAGTGTGGCAAGTAGGATGAGGGAGGTTATTCTGCCCCTGTACTCTGAACTGGTCAAGCCACACCTTGAGTACTGCATCCAGTTCTGGGCTCCTCAATTCAAGAGAGATGTTGAGGTGCTGGATGGTGTCCAGAGAAGGGTGGCAAAGCTGGTGAGGGGCCTGGAACACAAACCCTATGAGGAGAGGCTGAGGGAGCTGGGGTTGTTTAGCCTGGAGAAGAGGAGGCTCAGGGCAGACCTCATTGCTATCTGCAACTACCTGAAGGGAGGTTGTAGCCAGGTGGGGTTGGTCTCTTCTGCCAGACAACCAGCAACAGAACAAGGGGACACAGTCTCAAGTTGTGCCAGGGAAAGTCTGGGCTGGATGTTAGGAGGAAGTTCTTCACAGAGAGAGTGATTGGCATTGGAATGGGCTGCCCAGGGAGGTGGTGGAGTCACTGTCACTGGAGATGTTCAATGAAAGCCTGGGTGAGGCATTTAGTGCCATGGTCTAGATGACTGGATAGGGCTGGGTGCTAGGTTGGACTGGATGATCTTGAAGATCTCTTCCAACCTGGTTGATTCTATGATTCTAGTGTCTTGTACCAGGATTATCACAATATTCTATCTGCAACTCAGAAGAGATGGTCATAACAATATTTGAACTTCCTGGGTTCCAGAGTTCCACACTTGAACCCAGAACCACTGACTCTGTGTACATTCCAAACTGGCAGAGGACAAAGAAAAGGAAAAAGAAAAAATATTAGATGTCTCCTGACCAAACCAGAGATAAAGGCAGAGAATTCTGACTTCAAAAATAAAATAGCTCTTGCTTCTAGTCTTTCTCCTTGTCAACATCACAGTCTGCCAGCTGCCAGATTTAGAAACCCCACAAGACTGCATTATTTTCCAGTACTGAGACATGGACTGACGTCACTTCTTATACAAGATGACAATTAACTGAGTTTTCTCTTGAGTTAGTTCCTGTGATCAAATTAGTTACATCGACAGCGCCTGCTGTACACAGTAACTGCCTTTACTCAAGTGTCTCTAATACTTGCCAGCATACATCTCATTTTACAAACTGGCACTGAGTTTTATCTGGAAGAGATGTTGTTACCATTAGTCTACTCTCACTCAAGTGGCCTTTCACATAGCTTTTGAAAGTCATCAGATATGACACTGAATTGTCAGGAGCGGGGACATGAAGTTTTTGAACACCAAGTTATATACACTGTATGTGAGTGCTTTAAGGAAAAGAAAGAAATTGCATGCATCTGATGTTTCCTGCCATATTGATCATTCTGAGTGCTGCAGGGACCTCTTGGCAGGTTCAGAGTGATAAAAAAACTATTTCTCTGGATGTAAAAGCTCTTACTGGACAGCAGTATAAAGCAATGCAAAAACTTAGGCTAAGATGGGTTCTCAAATGCTGTTTAAATAGCAAATAAGTTAGGACTTCAAATATTTAAAGGTGTAAAAGTCGTCCCTGGAGGTGTTCAAGAAAAGCCTGGATGAGGCACTTAGTGCCATGGTCTGGTTGACTGGACAGGGCTGGGTGCTAGGTTGGACTGGGTGATCTTGGAGGTCTCTTCCAACCTGGTTGGTTGATTCTATTCTAATAGCTTTAGAGCTCATAGTGATTCTGTCCTTGTGTACACCCTGAGTGCAAAAGGAGTGCAAAATGGGTCAAATGATCCCTGGAAAATGTTACTGTACATATGCAGAAAGATACACAAATTGACATTTCAGAAGCATCCAAAACTCTACATTTCTCAAATATCATGTGCTTAAAGTCATCTTTTAAGAATAATTGTTTAGTATATTTAGTCAGTATCAGGTATCCAGAAAAGAAAAAAGTCAAAGTAAATGCTATTGTGTGAGATTTTGGAGGGCCTTTCTTTGTGTGGTGTCAGTGATGTAAATCCTTAGTACATAGCTGCCACTGGTCTATGGTAGCATGTGCTGCAGTCCTAAAGGGGGGTCAGCCTAAAAAAGGAGGTGCTCAGCTTGCT
Organism: Tricholaema leucomelas; assembly: GCA_013400475.1. NCBI lineage: Eukaryota > Metazoa > Chordata > Aves > Piciformes > Lybiidae > Tricholaema lacrymosa > Tricholaema leucomelas. Next base: position 432,897 of record WAAF01012585.1, read on the forward strand.
TTTTCTCTTAGCAGAGAGACTGTGCTCTGCAGAGGTGAGGCATGGAGTGCTTTGCATAGGTGCTACATCAGACAAGGAAACAATAGAAATTTTTTGGTGTGGATCTGTTGGAAGGTAGGAGAGCCCTGCAGAGGGACCTGGACAGGCTGGGTGGGTGGGCAGAGGTCAATGGGATGAGATTTAACACGGCCAAGTGCAGGGTTCTACACTTTGTCCACAACACCCCCAAGCAGCACTACAGACTGGGGCCAGAGTGGCTGAGAGCAGCCAGGCTAAAAGGGACTTGGGGGTGCTGGTAAATAGTAGCTGAAGATGAGGCAGCAGAGTGCCCAGGTGGCCAGGACAGCCAATGGCATCCTGGCCTGCATCAGGAACAGTGTGGCCAGTAGGACAAGGGAGGTTATTCTGCCCCTGTACTCTGAACTGGTCAAGCCGCACCTTGAGTACTGCATCCAGATCTGGGCTCCTCAATTCAAGAGAGATGTTGAGGTGCTGGAAGGTGTCCAGAGAAGGGCAACAAGGCTGGTGAAGGGCCTGGAACACAAACCCTATGAGGAGAGGCTGAGGGAGCTGGGGGTGTGCAGCCTGGAGAAGAGGAAGCTCAGGGCAGATCTCATTGCTGTCTACAACTACCTGAAGGGAGGCTGTAGCCAGGTGGAGTTGGTCTCTTCTGNCAGGAGGAATGTGTACTTGTGAGAGAACACAAGTGAGCTCAACACATTTGCCGCTTTGGATGTGACTTAATTGTGTGTAAAATTTGAGGTTAGGCAATTATTTCTCTTTGGACCAATGCAATCTGAAAAATCTTGAAAGGAATTCAGCTTGCTGAAAGGAAATTCGTAATAGTTGTCATGTCAAGCTCCTGTCCTTAGTGATCTGTATCTGATCAACCTGACATGGAGTGGGTAGACTGGCAGCTCTAAGGAAGCAGAACTGAAGGATGTGAGTCACATGTGAGGAGTGTGGAAGAACAGGAGCAGCTAAAAGTATGCAACTACATTTGGAGAGGTTTGACCTTTGGCACCTTGTGTTGTCAGCTCTTTCTTGCTGTTATCTAATACAGCAGACACAATGCTTGAGTTTCCATGCTCCAAGAATGTAGCTCAATGACAATTTTTTTGTCTTTAAGAACAGCTGTTTGGAGAAACAGATATTGCTAATTAAAGATGGGGAGGCAACTCAGAAACACCAGAGACAGACAGATGACATAATTCATGCCTCTGGCACTTCATTCTTTATGTAAATAGAGGACATCCTCACCACTGGATTGGCAGCTTTGAGACAGAAAAACGTTTTCATGTTGTCAGTTGCTATTTCTTTTCTGTTCCCTGTTTTTTCTCAGTCTTTAGATGTCAAATTGTCCTTTGTCAGTTGTGCAGTATGTACAATTCCTCCCCCCCACACACACCTTGGCTCACAACCAGTGAGAATCCACTGTCTAGATTTGCCTAACCATATTTCTCATGAACTTACAAATAAGTGGAATTTCTTATACTCTAGTGGCTCCTTGTGGAGTTGCCTTTTTTAGACTCAACTCCTGCCCAGGATTCACTGTTTGTTGAAGGGTTTTCTTCTCCATTTGCTTTAATGTGCATACAGGGTTTGATTCTTGAGTAAATAGCTGGGGAAAATAACCCAGATACTTGAAGGCAGAAGTCCTTTATAAAGTAGTTCAGCACTTCCAAACTGATTTGTTCCTTAGAGTTTTGCCTGACTGTCTTTGTCTGTGTTAACTCATATAAAATGCACATAATGAAGTCTTCCAAAATGTGAATGGCAGATGGATTAGGGATGCTCTTACTGAACTGTCCTGGATCACCTGCAGACAGTAAATCTACACCACCAAAGCTGAAAAATGTCACATTGCATCCCTGGTGCTTTGCCACTATCAACCTATCCTATCCACTTCTGTCCATTCCTGCAATACCCATGACAAAATGAGAACATTCTTTTACAGAGTAAGAGGCAAACCTTCCAGAAATTGGTAATTACTTAGACAATTAAATCAAGATACAGTATTTTAAGCTTTGACATTTCTTCATGACCAATAATTGGGCCCCAAATGCAAACATTGTCCTCTGATACTATGCAAAAGGTGCACCACTTCATCATTCTTGAATGCACTAATATTTATCTGCATGCACTCAAATAAATTCCACATGGGGTCCCAGCTCATGGATAATCCCTGTGAATAAGATTTCATTATGGATTCTCTTAGTGACTGCATTAAAGAGTTGTCCCACAGGCACATCAGTTCTGCTATCCAAATGGCCTTCTGGCCTTTGGTGTGGTGACTGAGGCAGAGGATTGCTAGCAAATTGATAGCAAAAGGAAATGTTTGATTTGGGACTGTTGAATGCCATCCCAGTGAACCTTTTTTCATATCCCAAAACTTTTAGACTAAACCCAAGCATGTTATTACACAAATCAAATATCTCATAGGTATTAAATAACTGCATTGTTATTTCTGGAAGAATAGTGTGAGGTGACACACTCTGATCGTGGTCAGGTGATCCATCTAATTCATGGTGTTAGGGCATTTGTAACTGCAGCTGCTGTGGGAGGGTGCATTCTAGACTTAGGGAGCTTTATTGATCACCAATGACCAATTGTTCTGTAAAATCAGGATTTAAAACTCTTGAATTGGTGTCCTCTAAATTAGTTATCGTTTTTTCTTTTTTGATCTAGTCCTACACCCAAGCATGCCACCAAATCCTTCTTGTGACATAGGTGCTGAGGAAATGCAGATCAATGTCTGAAGCAGTAGGACACTGGAGATGAAACAGGGAAATTAATCATTCTGTCTTCAAATCAGGATTTAAATGGGGTGCTAACACTGAACAAGCAGGAGAAAACAACATATTCAATAGCTGCTCATTAGCTCATGTTCTCCATTTGTGCACAGAGTGACACGGAGCTCTCATGAAAATTCCTCTGGCATTGTTTCAGAATATGTGTAGGAAAAGAGCTGCTGAGGGCTGCACATGCAAATGTTAGTTCTCTTGTCTCCTTAGTGTCAATCCTTGTCTTTGCAATCTCTAATCACACAAATATAAACATATGGAGTAGGAACAAGACTTTTTTTGTATTGAACGTGCTCAGTTTGAGATCTGAACATCATCTGGAGGCGGCAGAAGTCAGGAGGAATGACAAAGTTTGCTCTTGTGTCTGTGGACTTAAGCCTGCTTTTGAGCCTCAAGAGGAAAAGGAGAGATGATTTTCCTGATTTTCTGTTCTGTAAGGTATAATAAATCTAACATTGCTAAGTAGTGAGGCAATTGTAAACATTAATGCAAAAAACATGAATTTAATTAGACTTAATGGAGCTTTAAAAGTAACACAGCTAAACAAATTAGAACTAGTATTTCTTGGAGACTTATAGAATCCTTCCTTCCATTTAACATATAGATTGTGTCATGTATTCTGTATGATGTCACAGTGGAGGATCATCTAAACTCTGTTTGCTGCTTGGGAAGGCTGGCAGGTGCTGATGCTTCAGTGTAGTGGTTGTTATGGTTGGACTTGATCTTAGAGGCCTTTCCCAACCTTCATGATTCTGTGATTCTGTGATTTTCCTTTAAGAACAACATAAAAATCAATTAGTAAGAGAGGACCCTGCTGAGAGCTGATGCTTTGTGAACTCTAGAAGCGTGGCACCATTATGGGTAACTCAAAACCTGAGATCAAATCCTAATGATGAAAGGTGACATGAAATTTGTGCTAGCAGCACAGGCAGTCAGACTTTTAGAGCTGTCTATGGCCAAAGCTCTTCTTTGCAACTGTTGTTGGTCATGGCAAAGGGAAAAGAGGAGCAGTGCTGCAGCAGCGCTCCCTGCATGGATAACACAGCACAGCCTCAGAGGAAACCTTCAGTGGAGCTTCAGCTTTGCTTCCATATGACAATAAATGTCATATCCCAGGCCCAGAGGTGAGGAAGGAGAAAGGGAAAAGAGAAAGACATTGTCAGTATATAATCACACACAAGCCTGGGGTTTCACTGCTATAAAAAGTGAGGGGTCCCAATTTTACTTTATGTTCTTAGCAAAGTGTTTTATCTACTGCAAATCAAAAATTAGCACAAAGCTAAATTTACCCCAAGCCCTGCCTCCTCTCAAAGTTGTTACTGACAGATTCTGTTCTTTCTACAGATACAGAATAAGGAGAATTGATGTCTGAAAACCAAAATGTTCATTCATAAGTGCCTTGTAGGGAGTGTAGTGCAGATTTGTCCTCATGCATTCAATTAATCACAAGAACAGCAGAGGACAAATTAAATTTGTTTTCTCTTTTTATTGCATACAAGATAAAAGAGTGTGTTAGAGATTAACTGTGAACCTGGTCTAATTAGTGCCCCAAAGCAGATCAATAATTCATCTGTATGTATGTATCTTCCTCTACTTGGCCAGTAATCACAAATTAAATAAATGGCCAGGCACAACAATTGGGCTCCAGCGTTTTTCCCCAGGAGATCAACACCATTTCCCTGCAGATGACACAGGGGCTCCAGGGGTCCTATGCTGTTTGCTCAGGCAGCAGAAGCAAAGTCCTACCTAACTGGATGTCGAGCTTCAAGCCTCTCCATATAAGCTCTAACATATGTTCTTAAAAGCAAGGCCTGATAAGAGTTAGGTAAATCTTTTATTTTGGAAGTGATAAAAGGGCTTGAATACAAAACTGCAGTTAAAATTCTTCAAGCAAAAACCACAGACAAATTCAAAACAAGTCCAAAAGTAGCTGCTGTTAAGCAGCTAGACTCAGACTAACCTTCAAACTCCTTCACAGCTTATCCTGAAAGGAACAAAACATTTCATCTTTCAGAGGCAGCAACTAAGACTGTGATGTTATCTTTCTAACAGTACAGCTTTGAACTGTGACATTTATTCTGACTTCTACATTCATTCCTATTCCTGGCTTCATGCTGAAAGAGGACTTCATTCATATTTGCAGATATTCTTTTGTCACTGTTATCCAACCTTTACCTTGAGGCTTTCTTTTCCCCCATAGAAAAGTGTTTTTATGAAATTTGATCCATTGAATTTCACCATCACTTCTGAAAGCAAAGAGCGCTTCATGATAGCTTTATCTCTGCCACAAAGAGTGTGTGATAACAGAAAGGATCTGACCAATGCAGATGTATTTATCAGAATATTTAACAAATTGCCAGTTTGAGTGATACCATCTCTGTGAAATCAACTGAGGACACAAAGGTGACTATTTGAGGTGACATCCCAGCCCATCCAAGCTCAAAACCTTGCTAATGATTTTAATGGAGCCTAGATTCTGCCATATACTTTTGCTTATTGCTTCTTCACTGAAGTGATAATGAACTAATAAATAAACCCAGAAAAAATTCTTTTCCATTGTTTCAACGTAGCAAGCAGGTAGGGGAGCAAAACAGGAAAAGGTAACAGGAAAGAGTGATCAAGTGACTAATCACAGTTTATCTGATTGATAAAGAGTGATGGATTGAGCTGCAGAGTTCTAAATGAGAAGACTGCTCCATACAAGTGCAATGCATCTGTAGGGCATCTGTGGATCTGAGTGCAGAGAAGAAAGAAATTTCTAGGCAGAAAGAGCATGGGTCAGGAAAGACTGGAGAGCTGTATTTTAGCAATCTACTTATAGAAATGCAGCAGCAAGGGAGAAACATAAAGGTATTTACTAAGAAATATAGGGCTTTAGATGAAGGCTCCTGTTCCCTCAGCTCTGCTTTTCCCTTAAACAGACCCAGCTTCTTCACCTAGTCACCCTTTGAACAAACCCATTTATTTTCCTCCATTTCTCCTCCTTCTTTCTCAGTCATGTTCCTAATGATTGGTTCTTGCAGTTATTTCTGAACAGCACTCTGTGATGAAGTAAAATCTTAAAATCTGTCATGCTTCTCTTCCTTCCCAGAACAGATTCCTCTCACTTCCATTTGAAGAGAAAGTAAAGGAGTGAAAGGAGGAGCAGAGAGCTAGAAAGAGAATGTGGAGGATCCTAGAGTAGTGCAGAAATCAAAGGCAACTGTTGAGCTCCCACTGAATTGTTCATGGCTGAACAGCACAGTGTCTAATGCTTGGATTAAAGTATTGCCTTTGTTCTGGGAAAAATAACACAAACAAAAACCCTGTAAGCCCAAAAACACCAACTTCCCCCCCCCCAAAAAAAACCCTAAACCAACAAAACTTATACTTAAAGAAAATTATTGAAACAATTCCAAATAAAGGAATTAGGTTGAAAACTAAGATTAGATTGAAAACTAAGATGAATTGGTTTTAATTTTGTTAATTAGTTTTCATTTTCTGAGCTGTCCACTTAACACAATAAACAGAAGAGCATTTTACAGGCCCTATTTATCCCACTATTGAATCTTTCAGGTTTCCATGGCAACATTACATCAGTCCATCAAAACAATTAGAGATAACTTTACATGTTACCTGGCTCAGCATCTAGAATCACAGAGTCAGTCAGGGTTGGAAGGGACCACAAGGATCATCTAGTTCCACCCCCTCTGCCATGGGCAAGGATGCCTCACACTAGATCAGGCTGTCTGGAGCCTGATCTCTAGGCTCTCATCACAACCAGCATACTGGTGAGCAACGCTGAGCCCATTACAGTTCTGTCCAATGTGCTGTAGCCTTCTGTTCAGGTTGCTGTTTCTATACTCTTCTACTTGGCACAAGAAATTTTTGTTAGAAAAATGCTTGCTTTTAATATAGTATTTCTTGAACTCACTGATTCCTGTAGGCTCTGTCTAAAGATGGACAGGAAGCAGCACAGTGTATCAGTTAAGGAGTCTTGTTGCAGGAGCAAGAAAGGAAACAAATTCGAACAGCAGTCTGTGATGTTTTGCCTTTTCTTTAGGGAATGTTGATCCATGCCAGTCTTTAGCTAACACAGATTAGTTTGTCTTTCCCAGTCTCACTGCACTGGCCAGCACACCAGTCCTCCTGCTCCTTCCACACCTACTCCAACCATTCTCACAGAAGGAGGAGCAGCTATCTAGAGTTAGCTGCCTTGCCCATAGCACACTTGTGCATGATCGGAGGAGAGAGTAGACAATGTAGGATGTGAAATATTCAGCATAGCTCCCAGCTGGGACATGAGATATTGTCTCCTTGCAGGCAGCAGAATTTGGTCTGCAGTGACTATAATGTTGGTCAGCTATATTAAAGTGCAGCTGAAAAAAAAAAATGGCAAGAAACTGTGTTGGTCCTTTTTTTTTTTATATAAAAGGATAAATAGAGCATTTTATTAACACTTTTTGCAGCAACAGAAGTGACACAGTCCACATCTTTTTTCATTAAACACAGCAAAAGCTATGGTCACATTTTACATCACTTTGAGGCACAAAGCAAAATACTTCTCTTTTTTTTTTTTTTCTTTTTTCCCCTTAAGGTCAAGATCTGATTTGCATTAAAAAAAAACCAACCAAAACCCCAAACAAACAAACAAAGGAAAAAAAAAAGGGGAGGAGAAGAAACGATCCTCAAGTTGTATATTGCGGTAGCAGGGTTTCCAATCACTAGCACAATACAATGAACAGACCAAGAATCCAGAATGGATTGTTACATACAATAATAATCATTTGATTGAATTAAGGAATGGATCATTGTCGTTGTCATCGTTGTGTTAGAGTATTAAGAAGTGGTCTGGTGTTGCTAATTTCAGTTGGTTCGGTTCGGTTTCATCCCAACAACCCCGAGTATATACAACAAGCTAAATGAAGGTTACTCTATAGTCTAGAAGATTATGCACTTTGTAATGCATTGCACTTATTGCTTGGTACACTAATGTTGCAGTCACCCTTGACTTATGCTAAAAAGACAAGCCTGATGCTCGTTGACATCTTTCAACCCAACACTAGTTACTTACCACTTTGGTTTATTGTGAGTTTCTATGTTACTCATATTCAGTGTCCATTATCATTAGATTTAATTGAAAGACAAATATTTCTCTTTTTTTTTCATTATCATTTCAGGGATTTCTAAAATAGCAACATTTTCTATAATTACAGTATCTTCAATAAACCTCTATCTCTGTATACAACTGTGGCACCATGTGTAAAAATATGAAAGCTATTAAGGGAAGATTAAGGATTAAATTATTCTCTGTTTCTTCTATTGGCTTGAAAATATTCTGCAAAACAAATAAATTCTTTTTTTTTTTGATAGGGTTACTCACTCATAGTAAATTTCTCTTTGGAGTTTTGTAAAAGGCTATATATTTTTCTAGGTTATATTGTGTTGTGTTTTGTTTGGGTTATTTTTTTTTCCTCTTTCTCTAAAGACACCAGTACAAAGCTGGACTATACTGCAAAGAATTAGAATAATAACTCTTGGTTTTTGATAAAGGGATTTGACAGTCTCCAGCATGAAAAGTCAGTCTTAGCATCACATACTGAGTTTTATGTAGTCAATAAACACAGGGAAGGACTTGGCAATGCCTGTCATTTTGTAAGCTTCCATAAAGAATAGAAATAAGAATTTGTGCCCAAACATTCAGTATAAAACTCCTAAGTAATTCCTTTATTCATCACAGAGCAGCCTGCAGCATATAACTACAATAAACATACACTATGCCCTATTTGTTCCTTAGGCTAGATAGGTTACTGCAAAAGGAACTGGGATCAATCCTCTGTAAATGCCTAGGACTCAACCTTCCTCCTTGAAGGAAGCTCTTGCCCTAGACTGAACACACAATTCCTACACTGCACTGAGTAAACATCTGTATCAACACAATCTCTTTCCATACAGTGTAACAAATATATAAGTGCTTTTGGAACCATCAAGTCATTTTGGCTTTCTAAAAAGAGCATTAGATGTGCCAACTTGGTTGCTTAGTTGTGCTTTAGTCCTTAGTTATGAGTTTTAGCTCTTGTATACTGCAAGTATATAATTGTCTCTATAGTTTTGACCAGTAAACCCTTAAAACTCTAATGTTTATAGAACAAATATAACCTAATGAAAGTGATGACATGTCACAACTCATACAGATTGCACTTGGATGTAGGGTTTTTTTTACAGTAAGACCTTCCTGCTTGATATGTGTTTATATGTTTATACCACATTTTATTTCTGTGTGCAAACAATCACAATGAATTTAATCACAAACACTACAAAATAAACCCAATATTTAGGTCTGTTATGAATAATCTCCTTCCTTGTAGTTGTATGAGTCTTGTACTTCCTCTTGTACAAATTCCTCTTTCTTCTCCCAGCCATTAGGCCAGCCACCATTGACCTGGGTTGTAGCACCGTAAGACTTGGTGGTACCATAATTTACATAATTCTGAGTAATGTCCCCTGTCTCTTCAGCAAGTTCATCTTCATGAATAAAGCCACATTTCTCTTCACTTGTCTGTTCGGGGTCTGCCCAGGGTTGTTTCTCTCCTGAAGCAAATATGCCATAGAAGATGACACCTCCGTAATGAACTAAAGCAGCAATGAGGAAGACGTACTGCCACTCTTCACGTGTCTGTAAAGAGGAACAGGTCAGACTGGGGCACAGACTTGCCTAACTCTTCTGAGCTGAAACATTGAAATTAGGAATTGAGGCTGTGGCAGTCATCACAGCTAAAATGTTTCGATGTCTGGTATCCAATTATTTATATCTATCTTACTCTGAAAAATCCATAAGCATCGACCTGGCCAGCATACTGTGAGGCATGCTTCAAATCTGCAACTTTCTGGATGCTATCCCACAGAGGTCCCAGAGTCTAATATAGATATCCTGGCAAGATGTACTATAGAAAGGTCTTTCTATGGAAACCAATGCTATTAACCTGCAATATTTGTGAACAGATTGCCATTTACCTTGTTCTTTGTCATTGCTCCAACAATTATAGGGCAAACCATTCCAGACAAGGTCCCGACTCCATTAGAAATCCCCATTAAGATGCTGGCATACCTTGGGGCAATGTCTAAGTGGTTGACATTGAATCCTGCAATACAAAGGTCAGCAGGACATTACTTCAGTTCTGAAAAGTAATGCTATCACTTGACAATTTCACCATGACATATTTGGGCTGTTAATTGGCATTTCTTTTTCTCTGAAAGGCTTATAATAGTTAAATATTCCTAGAGAGACTCTGAGGTTTCATTTTCCTTTAAAAGTATATTCTAAAAGCATACCAAATGTATTTTCTTCCCAAAATTGCATTAAAAAAAATAAATCCCAATAGTGCCTATGTGGAGTAGAGAACCCAGATGCTATTTAGGCAGGGAGAAAGTGCATAGCGCCCTTCATGACCATTTCATGCTGTAAATAACATATAATTCTTCTTCCATCTTGTACCAGTTCTCTACTGCTCATGTTTTTCTTTTTGTCTCACACTGTAGCAGAAGGGATCTCCTCTCTGTTCTTGAGTGGTAAAACAAAGTTAAAAGATAGCATCTATAAATTATTTGTTCATTATTCTTAGAAACAATTTTTCTGGTATTTTCAGCAGCTTCATTCCGTGTGAAATTTTTGCAGGATTAAGAATTTAAATATTAGAAATAAAGTCAGGATTCTCTGAAGTGACAAAACTCATTGTTCCCAAAGTAGAGCTTAAGTCAAATCAGAAAATAAATCTTTCAAACCAGAAAGATAATCATAGAATCATCATAGAATCAACCAGGTTGGAGGAGACCTCCAAGATCATCCAGTCCAACCTAGCACCCAGCCCTATCCAGTCAACTAGACCATGGCACTAAGTGCCCCATCCAGTCTTCTCTTGAACACCTCCAGGGACAGTGACTCCACCACCTCCCTGGGCAGTCCATTCCAATGCCAATCACTCTCTCTGGGAAGAACTTCCTCCTAACATCCAGCCTAGACTTCCCCCGGCACAATTGAAACTGTGTCCTCTTGTTCTATTGCTGGTTGCCATGAATGGGAAAAGGCAGGCAGTGTAGTATGGATGAAAGTATATCAAAAAAAGCATGGCCAGCAGATCAAGAGAGCTGATTCTGCCACTTTGCTCTTGAGAGACCTCACCTGGAGTACTGCATCCAGATCTGGAGCCCTCAACATACTAAGGACATGGACCTGACAGAGTGGGTCTGGAGGAGTGCCACAAAAATTATCAGGGGTTTGGAACACCTCTGCTATGAGGACAGGCTGAGGGAGCTGGGGTTGCTCAGCCTGGAAAAGAGAGGGCTTCAGGGAGATCTAAGAGCAGCCTGCCAGTGGCTGAAGTGGGCTACAAGAATGTTGGAGAGGGGCTGTCTGCAAAGGCCCACAGTGATAGGATGAGAGCTATGATTTGAAATTAGAGAAGAGCAGATTTAGGTTGGAGGTTAGCAACAAGTTCTGAACCATGAGGCTGGTGGAATACTGGGACAGGTTGCCCAGGGAGGTGGCTGAGGCCCCATCCCTGGAGATATTCAAGATCGGGCTGGTTGAGACTCTGAGCAAGCTGTTCTAGTGGAGGATGTCCCTGCTGACAGCAGGAGGCTTGGGCTAGATGACCTTTGAAGGTCCTCTCCAACCCAAACCATACTATGATTCTATGAAAACTTGTAGAGAAAGTGTAATACACTTATCAAGCTGTACAACACAGGCACAATACCTTGCAGCATTTGTTGGTTTAGTGACAGATTTGATTAAGGAGAGTTTAGATGTTTGCCACAAAAGAAAGACCCTGTTCAAGAAACATAAGGAGCCAGCATGGGAGAGGATACAAAGGTCACAGTGGGAAAAAAGAGAAGGGCAGGTGACATGTTTGGGAAAGATAAAGGGAAAGGGATGATACAGCAGCAGCAGGAGAAGGGCACAGCTGAATTTTAAATCAGAAAAAAAATGCTAGTATTTAGTTCCCAAAGTAATAAAAAAGTACATACATAATACTAACAAAGCATTAAGTAATATAGATTGGGGGATAAAATAGCAAAAGGCCTGTACTTAAATGTAGGCATGGAAATGTAGGTACCATCATACAATAGGTGTTCTATCTCTTAAGACCAAATGAGATCCTAATAGCTGTAATATAATCTTACCAGATATGGCAAATCCACTAAAGCCTACAGCAAGCACTAAGAATGAAATAGCCACTCCTTTGCTGTGAGAGTATCCCACCACGAGAAGAAGAGTTGCTTCCATACCAAAACCTGGGGAAATCATAAAGAAAACCAGGAATCAGATTTCATTACCTCTCAAATATTGCAGGCCCTAGGGCATGGTAATATTTCATAGGAAGACAGAGACAAAACATCACCTCTGAGTGGAATATAATCAGGGGTTTCTTTCATCCCTAAACCTCACCCATTCTTGCTCTCTCCAATAATTCTTCCTGTATTCTCTGTATGCTAACCTACTTCCTGGCAGTTGCAAGATGAAAAGAAATACTTAGGATCTGGTTAGGTCATTCCAGCCAACCCTAAAGGGAATATATACTTAACCTGCTTATGAATTTTGCAGCTGTTATCACAACCAGCATTCGGCTCGTGTGACTTTAACCTCTCAGCAGTCAGATGTGCAACCACAGGTACTTGCTTGGGCTCTCAGTGCAGGGTGTGTAGGAGCAGCTTTTTAATCAAATAGGAAGACTTACCTCCACAGTTCATTATCTTCCTCACAGTAGTGGTGGAAAGAATCTGTTTGCTTCTTAAAAAGTCTGCAATTTGTCCCCCAATAGGAACAATAATTGTCATCACTAAGTGTGGCACAGCAGACAAGATACCCACCTAAAATGATTATAAGAATTAGCAGAAGATAAACCACAAGAAAATATGAAGTCCTCATTTTCTGAAGCATTCAGAAACTAATCAGTTGTTTCTCTCCAATTTCAGGCTATGTGCTAAAACTAAAAAAATTAATTTGTTTTATTAAGTGATTAAAACTTATCTTAATTTGTTACTGTATGTTCTGAAGGAAAGCCAGACAATGAGTTTCAATGTGCTTCTTGAAACTAGGTGGTCCTGCTTTATGAAATGCACTGGGAAAATTGGAATCACTTGTCAATGCTTTCTTTACAGCTTTAATGGGATCCTGCATCCCCTGGGGTGTTGTGATGGTTTGGGAGTTACCTGCCTCCCCACCCAGACCAGACTCAGCCACCTGGAAGTTAAGGAATGAAGCTTTCTATTCACAGCTTAGCACAATATACAAGCAGAGATTCACAATATATCACAAATACAGACAGCTACAGACACAAATATGCAAGTTGAAAGTAATACAGAAACATAACACTCCTCCCAGTAACCAGAGTCCCCAGGAGGGGCTCCCAACCACCCTTCCACCTTCTTTCCACCCCTCTACCTTATCCCAGAGTTTGCCTTATGTGCAAGGCAAGTTTGAAGGATTGGCAAGGGGTGTTGGAAGCAGAAAGATTAGTTACACAGAAGCAGCCCAGGGAGAAAGCACAGGCTCCCACAGAGACACACACACTGTCTCTTATCTATGTTTTTGTTCTTGTTTTTATACATCTGAGCAAGCCTCTGAGTGAAGCAGGCATCACCATTGTTTCCTTTTCACAGCCTATCATCTCATTTTTCTGATTAAAATATTCCAGTTAGCCTCAAACCAGCACAGGTGTCAGGGACAGAAATGTAATGGGATGGGTCTCTTGGTACCACTCTATACCCTTCATGGTCTGGTTCCAAGCACTGAACTGGTTTTTGTTTTTGCAATACAGCACCAATCAGACCATCTTCAAATCTCACCCTGCCTTCACCATCCCCTATGCAAGCCTTTGCCACTGTTGTTACTTCACTGATATGTGCTGGTCAAGGGAACCAAAACTGGCAGGGATAAGATTTCAGACTTGTAACCCCCCTGATAAAGACACAGAACACTTTTCTTTCCTCCTCATAAATACCATAGGTGAACCTCTGATACTTAGCTAAGAGAAAAGCTTTGTTGTTTTTACCTACCTTGCTTATTTCAAACCCAAACACTTCCTCAAAGTAAGCAGGCTGACTAATAAGCAGCAAGTAAAAAGTCCAGCTTCTACAGAAGTTTGCAACAATTATTGCATAGACTGGCATGGATGTAAAAAATTTTCTCCATGGAGTTTTGTATTTCTGAAATGTAGAAAGAGGCTCCAGTCACCATTTTGATCATCATCAGTCCCTTTTCCTAGCTGTTACTTTTACCTACATTCCAACAAGCTCATTTATGCACACCTTTCTGTGTCTGATTGCAGTGCCTTCAGCTGTCACACAGTATGTGTGCCCACCTCTTGATGCTCAGGATTTAAGCTCAGACACAAGTAAAAACTACAGCATGCACAAGTGGAAAAACTCAGTGATACTTAGCTGCATGACAACACCCATGTCCATGTGCCATTAGCTAAATCATGTCAACTAGGTCCAAAACAATACTATGTCTTTAACAGACAGTGTTGCTTTAAGGCAACAGTTATTTACACTCTAAGTAGACAATTTTATACAGATAATACTTTAAGCTTGTCTTTTAGAATTTAAATCCGAGTTCCAACATTCTGAAGAGTCTTTTTTATCAAGCCTCAGCTGGTACTGCTTGGTCAATTGATATTTTTGTTTGGTTTATTGTATTTTTTAAAATGAATTGCAGGGTGAAAAGCAGATGGCTGGAACTAGTCCTGCTGAGTCCCAGCACCTCTCCGTGAGCCCAGGATTCTGTCCATCTGTGTCCATCCAAATGCAGGATCCAGACACAGAGGAGTGTTTGAAAATTGCTTCAGCAAGGTTTCAGGCTGCAGTTAGTCTCTTGTCAGTTTGAATACTGCCTTTTCTTCAGAGAAAACCAGCCCATAGATGAACATATGCAGTGCCTTCTATACCTGTGACGTTGCACTTTAGTGAGAACTAAGGACTACTTAACTAAGGAGAAGCCAACAAGAAAAGTTAATTGATACTATGGCAAGAATTTCAGCCTCAGTATTTTAGAAGCAATGGAACTATTGACACAAACTAATCACTTCCAGCAAATGTTTAATTAAAAAGCCACAGTAAGAAATAGACAGAAATTATCCAGCCCAAATCACAACTATATGGAGAGCCTTTGAAGTATCTCATTTTGTGCCAGATTAAGAAACCATGAACGTTGCTGATTGCTAATGAGTATCAACTCAGATTGGCTCCAGAACACCTAGAATGGCCAACTATCAGAGAAATGACTCTCAAGTATTTCCAGTTGCCTATTTCATCTGGATCAAAGGGGGGTTGCTAAGAGAAAAAGGGTTGATTCCTGAGTTCAATCTAGAAGCAATGGACTGACCATTTAGTAAATGTAACAAAGAGTGGTAGTGAGGATCTGCTGGGAATGGGTGGTGTAAAAATCTGAGCAGATGATAGGAGACTTAAGCCATTATTTGTCTGCTTTTTCTTCAGTGTGTAAGAGTGGTGAGAGTTTCTTTCAGGCTTTTCCGTGGTTAGAGAAATAAGATCACTCTTTAGCACTGCAGGAGTGTTAAGTGGCTGGAAAATTCTCAGAGTTCATAGCTTTTTTTTCAGGAGTTCTTGAGAACTAAATCAGTACACAACAAAGTCAGATAATGAGAGGATTGCCAGTGTGTTCCCAGCAATTGCCACAAGAAAGGGGAATGTTCCTGGAGCTCTCCTAGCATGTTCTGTGGCTCCTTGAAGTCTTTCTTGCAAATGAAACACAGAACAGTCAAGATTTGCTTTTTCTGATATTCCAAGGACCTCGGGAGACACCAAGCAGTGCTTTTCCTCCATCTGACTTTTTAGAAGAGGAGAATCTTCCAGAAAGGAAGGAAAAGAACTGCTTCAGCTCAACATTGCACGAGTCTCAGTAGAGCTGCAATTTCAAATATAGCTGGAGCTGTTTTCTATACTCTGGAGTAGAGAGACAAATTCCATGAGTGAACTGCTAGAACTGGAACCTGCTTTCTCTTTATCCAGAATTCTATAAGCAGATCAAATCTCCCAAAGATTCAGTTGTTTGAAAGATGCATTTCTGTCTTCAAGAAGAAGAGAGTTTGATTTTATTTTCTTTGTGGCTTGTTTTTTTTGTTTGTTTGTTTAGGGTTTTGTTGGAGTTTTTGTTTCATGGGTTTGTTTTTTTTATTTGTTTTGTTGTTGGTTGGTTGTTTTTCCATTGGAAGCTTTTGAGGTTTGCTCCTATCTCATGTGAAATAAGTGTGTGAGCAATATTCTTACTTCCATTGCACCTAGGAGGTTGGCACTCTCTCCAATGCTTTCTTCTATGTACCTCCGTTCTTCATCCGTGATTGTAGGATGCTTTGCAGGACTCTCATATGAAACCAAAAGCCAAAACATGTACCAGACTATGCCAAAGCTCCCTTTGGAATGGAAAGAAAGACTTTAAAAAGAAGTACATAGTAAAGCAGCAAACAAGGAAAAAGATCTGTAACTGTAAGAGATGTAAGTGGCAATTGTTGCTACTGCTCTTCTACTGAGTCGTTCTAACAGAGAACAGCATCCTGCAAACCATGTTTGTGCAAATCACATGCAGAGCCATACCAGTGAGATCATCTTTGTTTCATCTAGAGAATGATTTCACAGTAAGTGAATATTCACTGGTGTTTTGTCACCAATTTGTACAGTGCAGTGCAACAGTTTCCATTGCATTTCACCAGACTGTGAATGAAGTCCCATTTTGCTTTAAGCCACTATTGTTTGATTACTGCGCTACATGAAGTTCAACAAGGCCAAGTGCAGAATCCTGCACCTGGGGAGGAATAAAAAACTGCACCAGTACAGGTTGGGAGGTGATCTGCTGGAGAGCAGCCCTGTGGAGAGGGACCTGAGAGCACTGGTGGATAACGTCTATGGGACAGTAATGTGCCCTTGTGGCCAAGAAGGCCAATGGGATTCTGGGGTGTGTTTAGAGTGTGTCCAGCAGATCAAGGGAGGTTCTCCTCCCCCTCTACTCTGCCCTGAGGAGATCTAATCTTGAATACTGCATTCAGTTTTGAGGTCCCCAGTTTAAGAGTGATGAGGATCTGCTGGAGACAGTCCAGCAGATGGCTGCAAGGATGATAAGGGGACTGGAGCACTGCCTGATGAGGAGAGGCTGAGGGACCTGGGGCTGTTTAGTCAGGAGAAGACTGAGAGGGGATTTAATAAATGTTTATAACTCTCTGAGGGCTGAGGGTCAAGGAGGCAGACAGACTCTGCTGACTGCTCCCTGGGATAGGACAAGCAGCAATGGATGGAAGCTGCAGCACAGGAGGTTCCAGCTCAACACAAGGGGGAACTTCTTTACTGGAAGGGTCCCAGAGCACTGGCACAGGCTGCCCAGAGAGGTTATGGAGTCTCCTTCTCTGGAGCCTTTCAAGGCCTCTCTGGATGCATTCCTGTGTGATCTGAGCTAGATTGTATGGTTCTGCTCTGGCAGGGAGGTTGGACTGGATGATCTCTTTGGGTCCCTTCCAACCCCTGACATCCTGTGAGCCTGTGATACAGTGTTTTACCTGCAAAATCCAAGCTGGTGGCATTGTTTTCAACACAGCAATGCACTTTCTGGGTACTTTCATTGAATTTCTGTATTTCCCTCTAATTTACATCAATTTTACACTGCAGAATGAAGTCTTCTGGGACATACTTTTTCATCAGTGTGATTTAAGGTAGCAGAACTAGTGGGAATGAAGTTACCTAGACCTTCAGCTAAGAATCAGGACATCCCAGTCAGGGCAGGGACTGTAAACCTACAGTTGTGTAAGTGGAGGAATAAGACTCTAGATCTGCAGGGCAGTTTGCACAACTCATACAAGAATTGATGAAAGCTTCAACATGAACTGGCTTCTCTAATGATTCTGCTTTCCAAATCTCTCCTTTTTGTGCCATTCCTTCATTGTCCTTTTCTCTAGACTGCATTTTTAGCTTTACCATCTACACTCCTACTTCTCTCTTACAGTCCTACTTCTGTCTTTGTTTTTTTTTTCTTAACAGTAGCTTTTAAATTTTTAGAAAGGGTAGAGTAGGGTCATACAATACTGGAGTGAGATGAGGAAAAGTGCATACCATACACATAGAACACAGAAGACCACCCAGTATATTGCACTAGAATTCCAGCTAAAGGCATTGCAATAACAGCTCCTGCATAGGAACCTACAAAACAAGACAGTGGGGATGAGAAGGGTGAAAAATTCAGTCTCAAAATACTTTTATGTTACACATGAAAGACAAAATTAGAAAGGTACTTACCACAAAAGGAAGTGGTTGCTAACCTACTTCTTTCTAATGGGGGGGCCCACTTGCTCCAAATGCCATGGCAGGCAGGGTAGGTGACCCCCTGGGGAATGGTGTGCCACAAGTTAGCTAATGAGGATCAATCACTCAGTTCATTGTCTTTGCATGATTTAATTCTTTTTTAATTGCTACAAACAAGAAGTGGAGACTACTTTGCACTTCGATAGCAAAGTCTGAGCACAGCCATCAAAACCCTTCCATTTCTGTTAAAGCTGCAAAGGAGTTTGTACACCACACCAAATCATTAAAGAGACCTTATCAAACAGATACAAAACATAATGATTTCTTTTAGTTCCCCCTCCCTCTTCCAGTAAAAACAAAAATCAAGACTAATTAAAAAGAAAAGATCTTAATGCACAGGTAGCAGAGACAAAGGAAGGATGAAAACACAAACCCTCTGGAGCCTTTCTAATCCTGAACTGATTTCTCCACCCCTCACTTTTGATGGCCTTCTAACTTTTGTTTGATCTAACATCTCAAGTTTAATTTAGGAGGTACAGATTACTGTTCCAGTGCTTCAAAACTAGAAAACAAGATCAGTAAGAGCTTTAAAATATAATGTTAAGAGAGAAGCTTTTTGTTATCTTTGTCTTTAACAAACATTGAGCACATAAAGCAAATAATTGCATGATGTTAGTCAGTTTGATCTTAAACCAGTTACTTTTTAGGTCTCTCTCCCAAACCAGCCTTTAATTTAACAGCAAAACTTATCAAATATAAATAATTATATCCTGCAGCATTGAAATTTTAGGAAAGGTAATACAAAATGCTTGGTAATTTTCAACAAAATTGATTGTAAACCTGCTTCAGACAGACTTGTTGGAGGTGTTTTGCATTCACAGTTCCTTTGGAGAATGTCAAAGATGTGAGAGGGTCTAAACCAGCTATTTCTTATTTAGTTGCCCTCTCACTTCTGTTCCTTCCCTCTGTGCAGTCAAGCACACCTCTGCACATTCAGATCACTTTTCAGGATGAATCCAGGTTTGCACACACATACTTCAAGAACTTGGCTGACGATACCTAACTTACAGGCACATTCTCTATCCTTTTTCAGTATCTTTTTACGCAATAAAGTGCACAAGCCCAAAGTCAGCTCACACAACAGAAATGTGTAGCCCTGAGGAATTAAAAAAAACAGCAATCACAGGCCTAAACCTCTGCCTTTCAGTAAAGAAACAAGCAAACAAATAAATTTGGAAGGCAGGCTCAATTTTTTTTTCTCTTTTAAATTATGGTCTCATTCATTTCAACAACAGCCTGGCCTGACTCTATGACAGAAGCTTTATTCTATAGCAAATCTGTAAGGCTGGACAGCAAATTGTTGAGAATAGCATCAGTGTAAGCTTCATGCAGTAAAGAATTTCAGTGACACTTCAGTATTAAATACATATCTTATTTGTTTCTTTGCTAGGTGGTTTTGTAGATGGAGAAAAATCAAAGAGCTGCAATTAGACAGAATGGTCTGGGTTGGAAGTGACCTCCAAAGGTCATCCAGTCCAACTCAGCTCTCAGACTGAAATCCATTACACTGAAAATCAGTAACACACTGAAAATCAGTAACAAACTGAAAGCAATTTTTGTTTGCCCCCAAAGTGACAGTTGTTAAATAAAAGCTAACAAATATCTGTGACATTTACTGCTTATTTGAGAAGTTTTCCATACCTCTACGAGGCCCTGCAAGATCCTAACAAAGATGACACACCCATAGTGCACCCTGGCTGCAGACGGTATTAACATGTTGAGGGAGGATGTCAGCAGTATAGCAGCACCAAATACTCTGCAAAAGTTGGGGGGAAAAAAGGAAAGGAAGTCACTTCAGTGTTGCTCCAATTGATTTATTCCACATATGCTCTACAGATAATCTAGGTGTATTCAAACATATGTTCTTTATGTAGAGAATACACTAACCTCTTGACTGGATTAGTGTCTACTTCCACCTAGCCTAGTTAGACCCAGGCCAAACATGGACATCAACACTTATTCAGCATCAATTCCTAAGGAGATACAGCTTAGGCAGTCAAAGGTCTAGGTCTGCTATAGGAATAGGGAGGTTGCACTTTGAATACTACATTGAGTTTCAGGCATTCACTACTAGAAGGACATTGACATGCTAGAGCAGGTCCAGAGAATGAAAAGTAAGTTTATGAAGGACCTGGAGAACAGGTCTTGCCAGGAGTGGATGAGGAGAGTGGGATTGTTCAGCCTCAAGAAAAGGAGGCTGGGTGGAGACCTCATTCCTTTTTACATCTACCTGAAAAGGTATTGTAATGGGGCAGGGGTTGGTCTCTTCTCCCTAGCATCAGATGATAGAACAAGAGGAAATGGCCTCAGATTTCACCGGGAGAGATTTAGATTGGATATAGCCTGTCCAGAGAGGTGGTGGAGTCATCATCCCTGGAGGGTTCAAAAAGTGTGTTGAGATGGCTCTTCATGGTTTCGTGGGCATGGTGGTGTTAGGTCAACCATTGGGCTCAATGATCTTAGAGGTCTTTTTCAACCAGAACAATTCTATGATTCTGTATATCCCCACTCTCTCCTTTACCTAATTTTCACATCAGTTTCAACCAAATCTGACTGAATTTGCCACCCTCTAGAGAAACTAGAAATTAGGTCTCCAAACAGTTTGCTAAAGCAGGTGGCCAAGGAAAAGAGAGATTCTCATTAGTGCTTTAATTGTAAGAAAGTGGCACCATGCATTCACTACTGGCAAAGCAGAAGGGAATCCACTTTCAGAAATGCCAAAGCAGCAGGTGGAATTTCAAACAGAGCTGGGATTTTCTTGGACACAAGGTTTAATATGGAAACACATCCATGGCAAGGGGATTGTTGTTTCTGCTGGTTTTTCAGAGGTCTTTTCCCAACCTGGTTAATTCTGTGGCTCTGTGAATATTGCTGATTTTGATCCCAGCATCCCCTTAGGAATTGTTTCAAATAAAGCACCTTACAAGGTCTAAATAAATGTGTGATGATTCATCTTCAGAACTCCACTGCTTCAACTGAATTTTAATTGGATTCAATTAACATCTGCCCCTTGTGGGACTAAGGTTTTTGTCCATCATTCATACACACACATATATATATATGTGTGTGTATATATATATTTAATGGTCACTTATGTAATTTTTAAGTGTTCTTTTATGGATCTATTATATATAAATATACATCATTATAGCTATATATTTAAAATACATATATTTACATACATCATTTATAAATATATATTTAAAGTCACCTGTTTATATATAAATTGATATATATTTATATATAAATTGGTCTATATTTATATAAATATATACTTTTTTTTAATGTTCATTCCTTTATTGTGGAAAATCATCCTTTCCCACCCACAACCCCCCCATTTTCCTTTCTGTAGAACTACACAAAGGGATGAAGCCAGCAGCAATGATAGAAACTTTCTTTATGCAAAACTATGTAATGCTAAGATAACTCCTGGAGATGTCTTAACATATGACATCACGGTATCTGATGTGGAACTGATCTGACAGAAGCCTTTAACCTCAACATGTGTTCTTCAGAAATTGGTACTGTGCCATAAGTTAGTGAGAAACAGACCTTGGGCTGCAGAAGCAGGAAGCAACAATAA
This sequence comes from Tricholaema leucomelas, assembly GCA_013400475.1. NCBI lineage: Eukaryota > Metazoa > Chordata > Aves > Piciformes > Lybiidae > Tricholaema lacrymosa > Tricholaema leucomelas. The sequence goes on from WAAF01012585.1 coordinate 454,626, forward strand.
GTTCCAGGTCAAAAATTCACCTCAGCACCATCTACATTTCAAATTCGTTATTTGGACTATTTAGCCTGATACAAATCTTTAAATAGCCAGCTGAGAATATCCACTTATACTCAACAAATATCAAGGGGCAGCAGGAAAAAATAATAATAATTAAAAGCTTCTTGGCATGGTAAAGAAGCTTTGTTTAATAGCTCTACATCTGTCTCCTCATTGTGTTCCGTGTGATCCCCATCTCGGCTCAAACAGCATCTAGCTGGCTGTGTGGCACACCTCTGGCTTTGTTTGGCAGCACATTCAATACATTCACTGGGACTGACTGGTGCAAGTGTTTGTGATGCAGTCTGAACTCTTTGGGCCTGAATTCTGTCTTTACTTTCAGTTTCTTTATATCTAAGTTTCTAGTTCTGAAGTTCATTTCCTTACAATTTAATAGAATCATAGAATCAACCAGGTGGGAAGAGACCTCCAAGATCATCCAGTCCAACCTAGCACCCAGCCCTATCCAGTCAACCAGACCATGGCACTAAGTGCCCCAGCCAGACTTTCCTTGAACACCCCCAGGGACGGTGACTCCACCACCTCCCTGGGCAGCCCATTCCAATGCCAATCACTATCTCTATGAAGAACTTCCTTCTAACATCCAGCCTAGACCTCCCCTGGCACAACTTGAGGCTGTGTCCCCTTGTTCTGTTGCTGGTTGTCTGGGAAAAGAGACCAACCCCACCTGGCTGCAGCCTCCCTTCAGGTAGTTGTAGACAGCAATGAGGTCACCCCTGAGCCTCCTCTTCTGCAGACTGAACACCCCCAGCTCCCTCAGCCTCTCCTCATAGGGTTCGTGTTCCAAGCCCCTCACCAGCTTTGTTGCCCTTCTCTGGACACCTTCCAGCACCTCAACATCTCTCTTGAATGGAGGAGCCCAGAACTGGACACAGTACTCAAGGTGTGGCCTGACCAGTGTTGAGTACAGGGGAAGAATAACCTCCCTCATTCTACTGGCCACACTGCTCCTAATACAGGCTAGGATGCCATTGGCTCTCTTGGCCACCATATAGTCACATAAACCACAATGGTATCTTGGGTTTTCGCTTGCATTTTCTCTGTATTTATTAATGAGAAGATTTGAGGGCTCCTAGAAGCTTTACCTGTGAATTTTACAGGTTCTTTTAATGTTAGATGTTCCTGATAGCAATTTTTGAAGAGCAATAGGTTGTAATTGTTCTGAAGGTTCATCAAGAAAATCCTCACGCACAGGAAGAAAGGAGAGTTTGGTTTGTGTCCTTTCCTGTTTCTCTTCTGAGGAACTATTTACTAAAATGCCCAGTATCTCTTTACTAAAATGCCCCATGCAGCACTACAGGTTCTCCTTTTTAATGGTGCACAGACTTGCTGGAACAGGTTCTTAGCTAGTATGACTCAGTGCATCTCTCTCCAAGTCACTGTTCCTGTTAAAATCGTGCTATGGCAGAATATTTTTAAATGCCATCTCTGTGCAAGGATTAGATTTACAAAACTGTTACAGTAGGCAGCTCTTTCTGTAGGAAAATTGAGTCTCATTTCTCAGTTCTCTATTTGAAATCAGCTTCTGTTTGCCACAGCTGAAAGCTGAGTTGCCCACAGTTGCCTTTGTTCTCATGTTCACTAAAGAGAAGCTGTTTCCTTGACTCTGTTCCTTAGGGAAGAGGAAGGAAAATGTAATTTAAGGAATGATCAGAGACATGCATCTTCCAAATGAAAATTTTGCCTGTGTTTAGACACATGAGCACCAGTGAATATTTAGTTACACTGAGGAGCAGATGATGAAATAATTCAACAGTGTCAGTTGAAATTCAATTCTCTCTCATGTCTATTCTTTATAGGAACAGCCTTCTCAAAAATAGATCAATTCCCAACCCCCACCCCAAACAAGAATTTATATAGGTTTAAGGGTAAAATATATGAGTTAATTAATGACTCTTGTTAAAAATGGCTCTTTGGGTTTTTTCTTGACTGCATATTAAAAGTGGCACCATGAATTTAGCATGTGACTGTTCAGTGAGTCCATTTCCTCTGTGACTGGTAATCAAGAGCAAATACTTCTTCCTGCCTTTGCTTTGCATCTCTCATGCATATCCATAAATCATAGAATGCTTTAGGTTGGAAGGGACCTCAAGGATCATCCAGCTCCAACCCCCTGCCATAGGCAGGGACACCTCCCACTAGAACAGGTCACTCAAGGACTCATCCAACTTGGCCTCGAACACCTCCAGGGAGGGAGCAGCCACAACCTCCCTGGGCAACCTGTGCCAGTGTCTCACCACCCTCACTGCAAAGAACCCTTTCCTAACAGCTAGTTCGAATCTCCCCTCTGCCACTTTAAACCCATTCCTCCTCATCCTGTCATTACCAGACCTTGTCAATAGTTCCTCCCCTCTTCCTGTAGGCCCCCTTCAGATACCGAAAGGCCACTATAAGGTTTCCTGTAAGCCTTTTCTTCTCCAGTCTGAAGAGCCTCAATTCTTGTAGCCTGTCCTCATAGCAGAGGTGGTATTTCTTCTTCCGACTCTTTTGTCTCATTGCATTTATTTAACCTCCATAAACACTAAATTCTTCCTAACAGAGGATTGTGCCCCTTGGGTTGAGCTCAGCCTAGGAAATCTATGTAGCTGTGCTGTTGTATTTTCATACAGGAGCATAGCTGAACATCTGGTATGTGCTGGTCACACTCCAAACTCCACAAAACATTTTACTGTCATGCCACATATGAAAAGCTTTAGCAGATTGAAGGTAAGTTCCAAGAAAACTGCTGTATGCCACTGAGACAGAAGCTGGAGAGGCCAATGACATTGCCATCATTCTCAGGCCTTGAATTAGGAAGGAATTAAAATGCCTTGACATGCCCTCAGCAGGGGAAAATCCTTCTGACCCCAAATCATATACATAGAATTAAATAACTGTTTGCTGAAGAAGATAAATGAATAAATACATTAGCAGTATGTCAAGGAGAGGGGGAAAATAGGTAAGAAGAGAAGAGGCTCAGGGGAGACCTTACTGCTGTCTACAACTACCTGAGGGGTGGTTGTGGCCAGGAGGAGGTTGCTCTCTTCTCTCAGGCAGCCAGCACCAGAACAAGAGGACACAGCCTCAAGCTGTGCCAGGGGAAATTTAGGCTCGAGGTGAGGAGAAAGTTCTTCACTGAGAGAGTCATTGGCTACTGGAATGGGCTGCCCAGGGAGGTGGTGGAGTCGCCGTCCCTGGAGCTGTTCAAGGCAGGACTGGACATGGCACTTGGTGCCATGGTCTAGCCTTGAGCTCTGTGGTAACGGCTTGGACTTGGTGATCTATGAGGTCTCTTCCACCCTTGGTAATACTGTGAGACTGTGAAATCCTGGTCCTCAGAAGTGACCAGAAGAAGCTCTGAAATAAAGAATTATGCTTTGCTTATCTGTTTCTATTTCTAGACTTGGTAGACTCGGTCCCAAAAGACAGAATCTAACATCGATCCTCAGTGTTTTACTGACATTGGCATTACATGAAGGTCATGAGCTGTGACTTAGTCCTCCTATAATACAAGTAGCAATAATAGCAAAATCTTATTTGCCTAAGAGATGTTTGGGATGAGAGCAGAGGAAGGAAATGGCTGACAACTCAGGAAAAATGCTTGAAACGCAATGAGGATGCAGGAGGAATAAACCTCTTTTTTTTTTTTGGCTTTCAAGCCATTTGGCTCATTTCTCCATTTGGGGACAAACTGAAGAGAAAGAAATGTGTTTATTTTCATCTCTGCATCTCTGCAGCCCCACTCTTTTCATCTACCTTTTCCAGGCAATTCATATTACATGAGCATTCTGCGTGGAAGTACATTATAGATATTGTTACTCAGCTGGAAGAAGTGCCAGCTCAGAAAGTGAGCTGGGAACAGTGGGAGCACAGATGCATGCCAAATGCTGAATGCCAGATGGGTGACATATTGGGTTACACATAGGATGCCTGCAAGTACAGGGTCCTGGTTGGAAGCATCCTCTTACTCCAGTGACTAGGAGTGAAAATTGCTGCAATGCCTCTATAAAGCTAAAACCCCTTTCAAAGGTATCTTGAGGAGGAGTTGGTTCCTCAGGTGTCCTAATCCCATGTGTTTCTATTTATGTCATCTTTTAGCATAATTGACCAATTCCACAGTTTTCCATGTGTCTGTTCACTGAATGAGTGGTCCAACTTTGTGACTGAATATGTAGAAATATCAGGCATTTAGGTACCAGTTAACAAGGCTCTAAAAAAGCTCTTACAAAGCCTTTATCTCAGTATATCAGGTGTTAGGAGGGCCTTTGATACAGAGCATGAACATTTTGGTAACCTGAATTTGCTGTGGTTTGATCTGCCAGCTTTGAAGAGAAATAAATCCCAAACTATTCACAAATCTTTTAGCAAAATGGACCATACAAGGATAAGATCAAACACCAAAGAGAAGTGCCATGCAGAGACCAACTTCATGTGTATCACCTTTCTGACTTCTCCAAAGCACACAAATGACACTGACTCGTGCAAGGCAAACTAAGACCCTAAATAGTTCTTGGGCTGTGCCTTGCTTTGACGGTTCCCAGACCTATTTCTGCTATACCATTGTGCATCCTATGTAGAACTTGGGCACTGTTAGATGACAGCATCATTGCAATCAATACTGAATGTAAAACACTTCCAAGTCATTAAATTCTGACAGTTCCTCTTACCAGCAAGTACATGACATCATCCTTTCATAAGCAGATTAAGTTCCAGCTCAAGTGTATTTAACATTGCCCTATTTTGGAGGCCTTTCTAGCTTGTTGCTTCCTTGACCCAGCAGATACTTTGGAAACATGCTGTTTTGTTCTCTGCAGTTCACCCCAAGAGCAATCCTACCCTTCTTTCTTATGCCTCACTAAGAAAGCCAGCCCACCTTCATTATTTATTAAGCTGATCACCCTACTGACCTTCCCTCTCTCCTGCTTGAATTCAGCTGGGGAATCTCTCAGATGTACAGTTTCATTTTACAGCTCATTATATCCATATATGTCAAGATAAAACTCTGACTCATTCCTTTCAGCTCATTAGCTTTAGTATGGCTTGCTCTTTAAATATGTAATCTACTAGATCATGTTTCAAACCAAGAGCAGCTCATTCAAATTACCTTACCAAGTTCCAGGGCTTAGGCTGTGATTCAGCTCTCTCTGATGATTTAGAGACACATAATACACTTGTAAAAGAAAAATCTCTGTTTGCAACTTCATGATGCTTTGTGGAGCTGGTTGGGAGGATAGCTGCTGTGTCTTAGTCTTGAAAGCTGCCTCTGTTCTGTTCTGTGGAGTGTGTTTAGACATAGGGGCCATGCATTGGGGTGAAGCACCAAAACAGGTAGACATAATTCGGGGTCTCTGTTGGATAGAGTGCTTGGAATTAACTGTGGGATTTGTTTCAGATAGGAATATCTTCACAGAGAGAATGATCTGCCATTGGAATGGGCTGCTCAGGGAGGTGGTGGAGTCACCATCCCTGGAGGTGTTGAAGAAAAGACTGGATGAGGCACTTAGTGCCATGGTCTAGTTGATTGGATAGGGGTCGGTGCTAGGTTGGACTGGATGAGCTTGGAGGTCTCTTCCAACCTGGTTCATTCTAGGATTAGTCTTTTCCCCTCTGAAAGGCACTCAGGTTATGAGGTATCATGCATGCATTCAGGATCCATGCAGACTCAGGACGTGGTAGAGAGCTGTAAGCCAAGTTATTTGACAGTATTGGTGTATCTAGATGATACCACCCCAATAAACAGTAAGTTTCATTACAGCTTGATTTGCTGGATCATACTTCTGGTGTCATTTCATGCAGACTGTGTAGCAAATTTTCCATAGGTAATGATTTCAGGGGATTTGGACCAATGGAGGATGGGATGCAGAAAGAAGTCCCAATTCAGCCACGTTCCTACTCTTGTTAATTACAACTGAACCAGTGGGACTGAATTCTGACATTTTTGTATTTAGTCCTGAAATAACTCATCAAGAGTAAATGAAATTCTCTGCAGTTACTATCCTGGGGATCATTGTCATCCCAGATCCAAAAGCCACATTTATCAGCTGAGAGTTATACAGAGACTTCTCAGTAACAGAGAAAATAGTATTTCAGCCTATGACATTCTTGCCTGAGGGTTGCTTGGAAGTGAAAACTTTTAGCACCATTGATGATGATTTCCTTGCTTCTAATTAATGTGAATATAACCCAACACTCTTACTGACTTCTGCACAGATAAATTTTCCTCAGTAACAGAGTGTGACTTTTTTTTTTTCCCATTTTTTCCAGCATACTCCCTGTGGGTCCATGGTTCCACCTGGAACACCAACTGTGAGTAGCCACTCATTGGGAACATTTATATTACCTCCATTGGTGTTTAAGAATGTGCCTATCATGTTACTTGCATCTTCTTGGCAATGTTAATGTTTCACTTACTCTAGTAGTTGTAACCATGCTGATTATCCTTCCTGGGACAACTCCTATTTATGTATTTGTAATGGGCTAAGTGAAAATGACCCCCACTGTGGGGAGACACTTTCACTACTCTGAAACATACATCAGCATTCTGACTTTTCTCTAGTACGGCCTAATTTCCTGATGACCTTCTTGACCCTCCTACTGTAGGCATATTCCTGTGAAATGCTCCCTCTGACAGCTTATGGTTTCATAAATGATAGACACAACATAGTGGGGCTTGCTGAATCAGGGCTTTCATTTGCATTAAATGGCACGAGGCTAACAAAGCTGGGGTTGTGCCATGAATATCAGAGTGGCTGATGAACTCAGCTGCCCAGCAAAACAGATCAAAGAAGCTACCTTTGACATTTGAGAGGAAGATTTATTCCCAAGTGCCAGTCTTAGGGTGAACCTGCTTCACGAGACCACAGCTTAAAACCTACCCCCTTTTAATAATAGTCTGTGTCCAGAAGCCATGCTATAGCAGCTTTATTTGGCTGTATGAAAACGTGATAAACCAGGTTATTTCCATTCATATGTGTACAAGGAAGGAGGGAAACGTGTGTCTGTGTGCCCTTAATGCTAAATCCTATTATAAGCCCTTCCTGAAGCATTAATATGTAAAAGCCAACCTCCCGCCATCTAATCCAGTATAATAAGGCTTGGATACCTTATTAATTTTTGTCACACATCTGAGGCTCCCTTTTATCAACCAAAACCCCCAATCCAAATCCCTTGTTGCATCATTAAATTGTGAAAACAGCTTCATCATTCATGACAGGAAAATGGAAGGACCCTGAGCCATATGGCAGAGGGAGCAGTGGCACCAGCCACTCAGAGGTGCTTCCTCAGTCCTCTTCTTGCAGTGACTGCTGCTTAGAAGACCCTGCAATGCAGCAGGGTGACAAAATCAGCTTGGGCTTTTAGTGCAATGTTGGTTTCTTTGCCTGGAAACCCTAGTGCTTGGGATCAGAGCCCAGTTCAAGAAGCAGGCTTTTGAACTGGCTGTGAAAGGTGGGGTTGGCAAGTACAACCTCGGGGGCTCTCTCTTACGGTGCAAGGTCAGCTTATAACTGCAGAAGTTCAGAAGCTGCTTCTTGCCTAACCATCCACACATCCCCTGCTCATGCTGTGAGTTGGATGTTGTTTGCAAATCAGAATAAACACACAATATGTCCAGCAGCTAAAGGGCAGTGGATAATTTCTATTTTTAAAGCAGAAAAAAATGCAAAGCTGTAAAGTTGTACATCTTTCTGGTAGAAATACAGTTCTTCTATTTCTAAGCCAATTCTTTGCCTTAAAGGGGTTTATTAATGCTAATTGTCATTAAGCTTGAGTTAGGGAGAAGTGTTCTGTTTTCACTGACACAGTAATGACACAGTTTCAGTGAAAATCTTTTTTGGACTCTGAGAGGAGAAGAACTGACATAGAGCTGCCTGAAATATCATTTCATTTCTTCATGCAAATAATCCTATTGGATTACTTGCTGGTGGAAAGGATTTATCCCTTAATAACAAGATGAATGGCACTTTAATACCAAAGATGGATTTGAAGTGAAAGGTTGATTTATATATTTTCATTCAGGTTAGAATGTGACCATGATGAAAAGATCAACGGAGACGAAAGACAATTAGATTGTAGAGAAATGTAGTCTAGCTATGTCGTGATGATTCTTGCTGTGCACAGCGCCAGGGTTTGTAGGGTAACAGCTAATGAGGACTTGATGGTGTTAGCCTTGAATTGCTGGGTTTAATGTTCTGGGAATTATCATACTCTGCCCTTTGCATTTCTTTGGGTAAGTTCTAATGTTTGAACATAAACAAATAAGCTCAATTGTTCACTCAGCTTTGCTTTACCACAACCAAGGTGGCCATTATTGCAGACCTGGTTTTGAAAGAGTACTTTTCACCCCCAGTCAAAACCTATTTAAAACATCTAACTGCAAACCTGAATTCTCTATCCTGTGGAATCTGACAATGACCCATTCGTCCCTGATTTAAAGTGTGTGTTTAAGCTGTTCACTTAGGAAATGAGTGAGGAAATAACTGCTGCAGCATTTTGGTCGTGCTTTGATAGGCCAAGGGGTTTATTATAGATTTCCAATATGGTTTTTAAAAGCATTTTTAAAGAGTGCATCAGAAGTTATTATATTTAAATTCTCCTGACATGAAGGGCTAGAAACCAGTACAATTGCAACCTTTTCCAGCCTGTGTGACAGCACTGCAGGTAGCTTATTCACTGACAGCTGCAGCTCTGCAATAGCCCTTGTTTAAGGGCTGCTGGGCAGCATCATGATGGTATCCAAATCTTTGAAAGCGTCATAAACATAGCTGCTCAACAGTCTCTCAGTGTGATAAATATCACTAGTCCAGTTGCAGGTACTCACTTGGTTTTGCAAAACCCAAAAGGAAGGAGAAAGGTTTCCTCACATCATGTGGTGGCCCAGGCTAATGCACCTGGGTCCCTCTACACTACAGAGGCAGGCACAGACATTCTAGGAATGGCACAATCCACCTGAGCTGTGCAGTGCTTGTTAGCTCACTTGCTTAGTTTTACAGTGTGAATCTTCCTGAAGGAGCTCAAAGACAACAAAACCTGCACCAGTTTCCAATTTGCTGTTACCAAAGCTTCACAACAGCAAAACCTGTCTATAATAGAGTTGTTAAGATACTACAAAGGGATGTGATGGTTAAATGACATTTCTGGATATCATAGAATCATAGAATCAACCAGGTTGGAAGAGACTGCCAAGATCATCCAGTTCAACCTATCACTCAGCCCTATCCAATCAACTAGACCATGGCACTAAGTGCCTCATCCAGGCTTTGCTTGAACACCTCCAGGGATGGCAACTCCACCACCCCCTTGAGCAGCCAATCATTCTCTCTGTGAAGAACTTCCTCCTAACATCCAGCCTATACCTCTCCCCAGTACAACTTGAGACTGTGTCCCCTTGTTCTATCACTGGTTGCCTAGGAGAAGGGGCTGGGAGGTCAGCCCTGAGTCTCCTATTCTCCAGGCTAAACAACCCCAGCTCTCTAAGCCTCTCCTCATAGGCCTTATGTTCCAGGCCCCTCACCAGCTCTATTGCCCTTCTCTGGACACGTTCCAGCACCTCAACATCTCTCTTGAATTGAGGAGCCCAGAACTGGACACATTTCACAGAGGAATGTGATGGCTAAATGACATTTCTGCATTTCACAGCAGCATATTGCATTGTTTCAGGACACTTAAACATCTCAGCCACTGATGTTTCAATGTATTTCATTGTAATCAAATTTGGAATAATGGAGTTGAAGAACCACCACACTAGAGATGCCTTCTCTTTCTTTTAATAAGATTTCAGTCACTGAGAATGATGTTTGGATTTACATTTCCTAAAGGGTAGGTGAATTCTGATTTGCCTGAGGAAAATTGCTTTCCGTGGACTAAGTAGAAATTCAGACTAGGTAGCGTTGGAGATCTGACAGCATTTTGTACCCTTTCTGTTTGCATTCCATCACAATCACATACAGCCAGCCACTCTGCAATGCTGACATCAAACCTGTAGTTTAAAAGCATTCAGATGGGATTTATGTGCCTTTAAATGGCATTAACTGCCAGTATGAGTAATAGCTCAGCTGATTAAATTGTGTGGATGCATGGCACTAGGGCATCACACTTTAATTTTCGTGTTATCTTGATTTTTGTCTGGGTAAAAATACCTTTAAACAATTCTGTCTTGGTTTGGTTTTTCTTTTTTTTTTTTTTTTTTGCCCCCCTAGGAAAAATAGTTTTTAACAATGCTAAAGTAACTCAGATCCTTCCTCTTGATACCCACATGAGCCAGCAGTGTGCCCAGGTGGCCAAGAGAGCCAATGGCATCCTGGCCTGCATCAGGAACGGTGTGGCCAGCAAGAGCAGGGAGGTCACTCTGCCCCTATACTCTGCACTGGTTAGACCACACCTTGAGTGCTGTGTCCAGTTCTGGGCCCTCCAGTTTAAGAGGGACATTGAGATGCTTGAGCGTGTCCAGAGAAGGGCAACGAGGCTGGGGAGAGGCCTCGAGCACAGCNTGGTCTAGCCTTGAGCTCTGTGGTAACGGCTTGGACTTGATGATCTATGAGGTCTCTTCCAACCTTGGTGATACTGTGAGACTGTGATACTGTGAAATCCACTGTTAACTCAGAGAAAACCAGCACTCAATCTCCAACAATAAAAACAAAACAAAACCCAACCAAACAAGAAAACATTAAACCAAAACCAACCAAACCAAAACTACCCACCAAACCCATCAAACAAACCAAAAAGCCTTTATTCACATTTTTCATAGGAAGCTTTGCTATTAGCAATCAGGGTTGTAACCAATGAACATTTACATCCTCTTGGATTTGTCTCTGCAATGTGCTTGTCTATTCTTGGCCCTACAGTCACAGAAGCTCTGAATCACAGCTGATTTTTCTCAGTAGTTATATAAAGATCATGAGTTCTGCTCCCAGTGCACTGCAGCCTGGGCAGATGGGCATCTGTTTTTAGTGTATGTCTATGAGTATCTTCACGTAGGAGATGTAACCTACGTCAGTCACAAACCAAGATGTCCATGTGACAAGATGTCTTCTCTGATCTGAACTACTAGCACCTGCTCAGTGCTCTCTGCTGTCATCACCTCTTGCTTAATTGATGGCAAGGTTCATTGTTCATTGAGAACTTAACCCTGAGGAAAGGCAGAGCTGTAATAAGCCCTGCCCAGGGGACGCTGCATTGCGCTTCCTTTGTTCCCCCGGTCTGCTGTGGTTGGTTGCAGTGCTTGCGTACCAGCACCTTCGGCAGATCCTCCTCTGGGAGAAGAGGCCTCTAGCCTCTTGTGGCAGGAGGGAATCCTCTTCTATTTTCACACGTTACACAAGGGATGCCAGTTTAAATCTCCACTAACTGCAAACGTGGGGACACCTAAGGCCCAATCTGTGTCTTCTGAAAATCTGTGTTTAGTCTTGTAATGAATTGGAAGGTTTCTATTCCTACAGAAGTCAACAGAGGTTGATAATATTCAGGAGCACTGCTCTTGTAACATTCTAGCCCAGCTTCTGCTGACCACCTGGGTGGTAAATGCTCAGGAGATGGTTTCTGAATGTTCTCTGGAATGTTTGAATTCAGTTCTATTTGACCATGCAGTGTAACTACACCACTTGTAAATAAAATGTATTTCTTACTGTTGGGCTGAAAATGCTCTGTATCAGGAAATAGTGGAGCCCAAATTACAAGAGGGATATGGATGTGCTGGAACATGTTCAGAGAAGGGCCATGAGGATGAGCAAAAGGCTGGAGCACCTCTCCTATGAGAAGAGACTGAGGGAGTTGGGGCTATTCAGTTTGGAGAGGAGAAGGCTCTGAGGTGACCTTATTCTGACCTTTCAGTATCTTAAGGGGTTCTACAAGAAAGCTGGAGAGGGACTTTTTAGGCTGTCTTGTAGTGATAAGACTAGGAGGAATGGAACAAAGCCAGAAATGGGTAGATTCAGACTGGATCTTAGGAAGTTCTTTACCATGAAGGTAGTGAGACCCTGGAATGGGTTGCCCAGGGAGGTGACCAATGCCCCGCCCCTGGAGGTGTTTAAGGCCAGGCTGGATGAGGCTCTGGCCAGCCTGATCTAGTGTGAGGTGTCCCTGACCATGGCAGGGGGGGTTGGAACTGGATGATCCTTGAGGTCCCTTCCAACCCTGACTGATTCTATGATTCCATGAATTTCTCAGTGATGTGTTAGGAGATAAATGGAGACCCAAGTTATCAAGTGCAAATTCCTGAGAAAATCTGTTTGCTACTTGTTAATCTGTAAATCATTAAATCTGCTCTGTTGGGTGTTGTGCACCATGAGAGCAGTGAGTCAAGGCAGAAGAGAGTAACCAGGAGGCAGCAGCCTTGACTCCTACAACTAGCAAAGCACCTCAGGAAAATGCTACCATTGACAGACACAGCTGAATAAAATGTTAGAGGATTCAGAGCTCAGGGCTGCTAATTCTTGGTTGGCAGCAAATATTTTAAACCAGAGGCAGAATGAAAACAAAGAGGTTTGGCCCAGCCTGAGAGTAATGTTATGGGGTAACATAATTTGGAAGTTTCTCTAAGGTACAACACAGCAAAAATCACCTTCCTATACACAATGCAGTAGAATAGAATAGAATCTCGCTAATTGGTTGCTAGACTGAATCTTAATGCCAGGCAAACTCAGTGCTGTGCACTCAGCAGTTCTGTCAGTAATGAATTAAACTCACAAAGCACACCTTAACCTTCCTCCCAATTTCCTTCCTATTAGCAGCTTAGAGGTAGTTTTACATATGTGCTATCTTTTCCTTGTAATCCTTACCTCCTTCCCTTCCAGGGAATGACTCTCTTGAATATCTCTCATTTAATGAGCTCAAGACTGAGTTTCTCACAGATCATCTTGAATCTGGTGATGCTATTCTAGAGTCTATTATTTCTTATGTAGGACACGTCTGAGCCTCACTCATCTGCATAGATTCAGACTTGCTTTGAATGCAAAGGGAACTGTTGCCACCAGGAAGATAGGCAGTCAGGTTTGTAAAAAGACCAACAAAAAGAAGCTATTTGGCTGTTGCTGTAGTGTGAAGGGACCATCTGTGGCTCCACCCTGAGACTTCTACATCAGTGGAGACTTTAACAGTGGCTCGTGTTCTGTTGGTGCTGTAAGCTTCTAGCCCTGCCCACTCACTGGTCTGACCTGTTCTCATGCAGTTTCTTGGTGAGAGTCTGGACATCAAGGCTTGCACTCTGGTTTGGGTGCTGCTTTATGCTGTAGTTATTCTTTTCAAGTTAAATGTGTAGATGTCAAAATCCCTTTGAAACATTCAGGAGCTAACTTGACCTCCTCAATATCTTGTTATTTCAACCACTACATTGAACCACTCTAGCACTCCATCCTCTTGACACTTTCATCTAAAACCTAAATATAAGTCTCAGCCACTATCCATAGTTCACCATTTGCAATTACTGGCACATACATCATTGCTAGTTCCTTAATTAAATCTGTGATTTACATAGACATTTGCCTTGTGTCAGGTTTCCACGATGGTAATAACTAACCACTAATCTGTGAAAATCGCCGAGATAAAGTACACCCAGGTTAATAATTTGAACTAGTCCTCATTTGCTGTTGTAAATAGAAATGTTTGTGTCAGTGTTTGCTAATTTACAGGCACCAGCTTGTGTGCTGAGCTTTCCTGGGAATGCCTCTACCATTGTCTTGCAAATAGTTGTAGTTGCACCACTTTCAGTGTGGATTGGTTCAAATGACTTTAGTGTCTGAGTTACAGACTGTGTGAAGATTCAAAAATGCCGAAGGGGGAAGAAAAGGAAAATAACCTTTTAATTGTGAATTGCTATTTGAAACAGCCTTTCACATTTCGGAGTCCTCATCAGAAAGATAGCACTTGTATACAGGCAGGCAATGGACACCTCACTTGAACAAATGCTGTGATTTAGTTTAGCTGCTTTAGAAGGCAGGGTTAGGGTTGTCTCGGTTACAGAGCGTCTCTCAATTAGTGAATATCCATCGTTTTTGATGGAAATCTCTATCTAAAAGGTATTTACCTTGGAATAAGCATTTCCCCTGTAGCTCCCCTCTCTCCACCCTCCCTTCTGAAACACACACAAGTACTTCCTCGCCAGGCAAAGCCCCTCTCTCTGCCTGTCCAAGGCCCACTTTTGATGCTGCATGCTCCTGAGGAGAATTCAAGGTATGCATTGATGATTTTAGTATCCATTCGCACTTAGGTTATTATTGTTTTGAAGAGTGGCACTAGGACCTTCGCTGCTTCTGCAAACCAGGAGCCTGTGGCATTACGCATGGATATGAAAGCCACATGTGTCTTGAATACTCAGAGGATCTAATTAACAGGTAGAATCGCACCCTGGGTGCTTGAGAAACCGCCAGACACCATAGAAACGAGTCCTTAAGTCCTTGCACCATCTGCACTTCCTTTTCATTGCGGACCTCTCAGTGAAACATGTTTTTCCACCATTCTAAATCTCATTTGTCCGTTAATGGAAAACTCCTGCTGATGGTTTTCTTTTTCTTTTAAACAACAATCAGAACTATTTCCTTCTACCATGAAAAAAAAACAAAACCAAAACCACCCACCCCACATCTCTCAAGGCTGGATGAAATAATGAATCTCTGGACTTGCCTTTGGAATCAGGCTTTGTGAATATCATCAGCACGACCTCCTCAATGACTAGGAAAGGAAAAAGAAACCCACCCAAGATGCCCCCCCACCTTGTCCCTTCCCCCCCGCAAAACGGGGAGGATGGATGTGTGGGGGGTGTTGGAAATAGATGATCAATACATCATCCTATCTGCCTTTCCACAGTTCACACAAGTATTCCTCCATTCTTTAGCATGGCTGCCTTTGACCCGAGGATGCGCGGCTGCGGCGGGGATCAGGAGGGACACAATGCCAGTGCCTGGCCGTCCTGCTATGCTCTGCTCCCGGGGGCTCATACCCCGGGGACTCCCCCCGCCGCTGCTCCGCATTCTCCGGTTGCCTCCCGCCCAGACTCGTAGAGGTCCCCGAGGCTGTTTAGTCCGTCGTTACCTGTTAGCTGCCAGCCGGGACGAGATATAGCCGCCGGGGATTTGGGTGATTATGTACCCCCAGAAAAAAGAGCCGTGGATCATGCCAACTGTTTCAGGATCCCAATTAAACTTCGCTTTCTTCCAACACAAGGGACCGGGAGAGAAGGAAAGAAAGAGAAGAGGAAGGCTGTAATCGTGCCAGATTAAAGCATTCATCCGCCGTAACTCGTACTGGGCAGTCGACGGGAGATTCTAACGCCCGCGGTGGCACTCGTCGGCCTGGGCACGGGGACAGAGACACTGACTGCCACAGCCTAGCACAGAAAATGCTCCATCTGCCTCCCAGACAAATAAGCAGCAAACCAAATTCGATAGCGGCAAATAAAACAGGACCGTCCGTGCCTTCCTGGGCCAGCGGAGGGGCCGGGCCGCTCGGGAGTGTCCATAGCCCTCGATCGGGGCAGGGTCCCTGGGGCAGGGACGTCGCAAACCCAGAGGGCGGCTGAGACCTGTGAGCCAACGCCCGGTGCTGCTACTCCGCCTCGGACAGGGATTGTCGGGCTTGAAATAGTCTCGGCGGTCCGAGGGGGCCGGAAGCGTCCTCTGTCCGCCCTGCCGCGGCTCTAAGCACCCACCTCTGCCTGTGCAAGGAGTGCGCTATACTGGTTGGTTTGTCTGCCGATTTGGATCCTCACCACTAAGCTGTTTTGATTCACCTCTTTCTCACTACGCTACTACGCCCTTGAAAACGAGTCTTATCATTTAATGCCTTTTATCAAGGCTTCACCCCGACGTTTTCAAACCTGCCCGCACAACCAGCAGTCTCCTTTCCTGCAGCCGTTCACTCTTCGCCCTCCTTCCTCCACCCCCTACGTGTGTTTTACCAAGTATCTGAGCTCTTCAAGGTTGTGTGCAAAAAGAAAAATGCAATCACAATCTGCCTACAAGTGAGTCTTGGGTCGGGAAGGGGAAAACAGGAAAGAATCGATAGCAATTGTTTCTCCTTCAGGAATGAGGTTTCCGTGCTACAAAGAGCGGCGGCGGGGCCGGGCACCGGGAGCATAGCGGCCTGAACCGGGGGAAATGCCATCAAACCGTCCCAGCCCGTTTCATCTGAGCTTAATCTGGGAGTTGTACTGGGAGAGCATGGGATTTACGGGGGAAGGGGTCCCACCTCTTTAATAACTTTTCCTCCTCGGTGTATGGTGCTGTTATTGACCATATCCACAATGGCCACTCCCAAGTTACATCGGATCCCGAAGGAAATGCAGAATCCCAGTCCGCTCATGATGGCAATGATGTATCTCCGGGGCAGCCCGAAGCAGGTACAGTCGCACAACGGCGCTTTCTTCTCGGGGACTTCCATGGGCTTCCCATCTTCTGTCAGCTCGATGGTGTCTCCAGGCTTCTGCCTCTTCTCTAGGACTCTGACCGACACAACAGGAGAAAGTCAAGCACCGGTCGCCTGAGCGCACAGAAGGCTTAAATTCACCGCTCCCCCCGCCCCTTCTGCTCGGCTTGGATTGATTTGAGGTTTTAGTCCTTGTTTTCCATTCACCTTCAACTGTTCTCCAGCAATGACCTGTGGGAGCCAGGATTAGTCAT
This sequence comes from Tricholaema leucomelas, assembly GCA_013400475.1. Taxonomy (NCBI): domain Eukaryota; kingdom Metazoa; phylum Chordata; class Aves; order Piciformes; family Lybiidae; genus Tricholaema lacrymosa; species Tricholaema leucomelas. The sequence goes on from WAAF01012585.1 coordinate 471,269, forward strand.
CCCCATCTCCCCCCCGCCACCCCGCCGCAGAAGCCCAGGGAGGAGCTCTGGCTGAGAATTGCTCATCTATCATTAAAGACTTCTGCTGAAATATGTAGGACGCAGTAAGAAGACATCATCTGTAACCACTGCAGAGGCGCCATGTTGGGTAGCCCAAGAGGCATGGTATGGAAACCAAAACATCTTTTGGAGAAGGTTTTATTCCTTTCTTGATGTTTTAAAAGCACCGAGCAGGGAGATCTTGGTGTGCATCTCGTTTGAGGAGAAACAAAAGAAATAGAAAGAGAAGGGGGAGCAGGGACGATATTGCTACTTATTTTAGACTTGCAAAATGGCTGTCACATGCAGTGGGTAGAAAACATGACCGTCCTTAGAGAACCAGCATCGCCGGAGTATTCTTTCGGAAAGCACTGCTCAGCTACACGTGTGATCACTTACCAGGTTTAACCTTCCCAGAGCAGCTTTATCTCTATCTCATTGCCCCCACTCCCTGTTTTTACATCTTCTAGAAAACAGTGTGCAGGAATGTGAAGGGGGAAATTTATTTGCAGCTACTTCGAATCAACAGGAAAATGCCGGAAAAAAAAGTCTCCTCTTGCCATCCACGAAAGCTGACTTAGAACATTTCATTTTATTTCTTCTTTGATGGAAAACCTTTCTAAAATGCTGTATCGCTAGTGAGAAAGATTTGGTTTGTCGAGCAAGTGTCCCATGCTGAAGCTCTTAACCTTCTTTGTTAGACAGTGAGATGTTTAAAAGACAGAAAACCTAACAGTTCCCACCTAGCTCCATCATCGTCTCTTTGAGGGAGTAACCGTCTCCCAACGCTCCGAGCTCTCTTATCGCTTCTCTAGGAATGTTTTCCTCGGAAGAACGGCCCTTTGAAGTTAACTCATCCGGCTAATGGGACAGCAACAATTAACAGAACGAGGCTCAAAAGCTTCTCCGTAGTTCGGAGAAGAGAGAGTGATTTGCTCCAAGAATTACTCAGTTGAAATGCTCCTGTTTTGTTGTGGGATTTTTTGTGGGTTTTGGTTGGTTGGTTGGGTTTGGGTTTGGGTTTGGTGGGTTTTTTTTTCGTTTCTAGAGAAATTGTTTCCATGCTTAAAGACCACAGCACTAAAAAAAATCTGATTTAAACTTCTGAATAAAATAAACCATCAAAGAACTACGTTCGAAATTCGTTCGTGCAAATAAAGGCTGATGGGGAAGAATTTTCACGCTAAACTGGCTTCTCGTCTTCGTGAAGACGCTAGAAATCAGTGTGCAAGGGGCAAGAATACTATGTTAATTCTAATAATCGGAAACAAAATAGTTTAGTCCTGTGCGTTGAAGAAGATTAGTAAATCTCTCGTTTGCTACTCGCTTCAGAGTTTTGCTGGAGTATGCAAACACAGTTTTTCCTTCATTCACTGTGTGACTACAAAAAAAGCAGTGAACGTGATCAGTTTGTATATTGTAGAGTCATTTACGGGCAAAGAAAAGATCATATTCCCTTCGTTATATTTTAAGCAGTTATTTTTCATTATCTTTTCTTCCTTCCCCTGACCATTGAAAATTATTTTCAAATGACCTAAGCTTATAAGATATTCGTTGCGTTGTTGATGGCTTTGGTTTCACTTCTGGCATTTCAAAATCGTACCCCTCTTACTAAAATGGAAATCTTGACCGTGCCTTTATCACTTCACTGATACGTCCCTCTCCCGAAAATGGCAGCAGAAGTTGTGGCTCATGCTGGGGAGAAGCCTTGTGCCTGTGCCCAACACTGCCGCATAGGTATGGGGGGGGAGGGGGGGGAAGAGAGAGAGGGGAGAGAGGGAGAGAGACTTTTACGTGACCTGCCCATGGCAGATAAATCCGCAGTTACCTTTAATCTTTAATTCGGAAAAAAAACCTCAACAACTTCGGGGGAATTTCCAGCAGAAGGGACAATCGAAAATAATTCGGAATTTCACCGACTATTCTCAAACGTCCTGGAGGTCACTAAAGTGGCCAGATTGGACGGAGCACGATGTGTCAACTTGAGTGCATACACTTTTTAGGTATGCGAGAGTTGGGGCTTGCTTATCTGTGCACAGGGTTCGAAGAAAGTAAAAAATGTTCTGTACACATATAAAAGTATTGTTGGGTGACACTTTTGAGTTTAGCCATTGCAGTTGTGTATTACTTCTAAGATACTTCTCAAGGAAGATTGATAAATAATTAAACACATCCCTCTATATATTTTAGCTTCAGGAGAAAAAAAAAATCGTTCGGATATCAATTATTTATACATCTCCGTGTTTATCTTCTTCTGACGGTGAACTGCACAAGGGAAAATGCTAAGTGAAACCAACAAAGGTTATTTTTTATTATTATTTAATGATTGGTAAGGGCAGGGAGAAAGATCCTGTGACTGAATTGAAAAATCAACACACACACAAAAATTAGAGGGAGTTGCTTTCTCCTGATTAAGATTTCAAGATGGGGTCCTGGTTTTGTGGGGAAAGGTGGCATAATCTTTCACTACATATTTGCTGACACCATCTACGAATCAGATAGGGAAGTTAGGAGGGTGCCATATTGAGAAGCTTCAGCACTAGTTTTCAGCATCCAGCTTGTATCAGCGGTATCTCCACAGTTCCCAGCCCCTCCACCACTAACCTCCCCAAAGCATCCGACGTCCTCCAGCAGCTGGTGGTTAAGAAAAGCTTCCAATTATTTCTGGCAAATAGGTTCCTATAAGAGATCTCGTTCTTACCTGTAGAGTTGACCAAGAGATTTTCCAGCAAAATTCTTCAATCCTTCCTTGCCAGGGGTCAAAATCCTTTGTTTTACCGACTCCATTCCTGCAGGAGTGCTCGCTGGATTCTGCTCTGTTCTGGATAGGGCACTGCTACGAGCGACGATGGTTCATATTGATTTAATCTCTTAACTTTCCCCCCTCATTAAATGGCTATCAGTGCACCTCCGGGTAAAGGCAGAGTGAGAGATAGCGTGAGCGTGTGTGTGTGAGAGAGAGGGAGAGCAGAGACGGCGTGCGGAGCCGGGGGGGGGGGGGGGGGGGGGGGGGGGGGGGTGGGGGCGAGGGCGAGGGAGCGCGCCTGTGTGCTGCAGCGAGCGGGGAGTCTGCGAACGCTGCAGGCAGCCCCCGGCTTTCCCGGCAGCGCGGAGTTGCCAGGCACGGTCAGAAAGTCTTCTGGGCCTTGCGGGTTTCAGTGATGGCGGGTGAAGGCAGTGCCATGCCCGGCTGGGAGGGGATGGAGATCCCTTTGCGGGAGCGTTTCAAAGCAAATCTTGGTTTGGCGCTGGCGTGTGTCCCCGGCAAATGAGCCGGAGGGGGAGGGGTGCGATTCGCCGCCGTGGGCAGGGACCTGCCAAGAACCTCACGCCCCGCAGCCGATGGCTAAATCTCTCGGACCGAGGAGCCCCGGCCTGTCCGTGCTGCCACGGCCCTCCCGCTCACCCGCGCAGCGCCGGGATCAGCGCGGCCGCGCAGGTCGCGCCCCGAGGCGGCGGTGGAGGCGAGCGGCACCTTTCGGGAGCCGCGCTCCCTCCCTTCAGCACCGCGGGCAGCGCCTCGCCACCTCCCTCCCTTCAGCACCGCGGACACCGCCGCGCCCCTGTCGCCCGGCGGGGCGGGCGGCGCTCCGCAGTCCCCGGGAGTCGCGTCCGCGGCCTCGGGGGGGGGAACCAGCGCCGTCTGCCCCCTCCCCGCCACGGCCGGGCTCTGCTGCACGTCGGGGCCGTTTGTGCTGTCGGCGTGGAGAAGGGAAACGTCCTTCCTGTAGCCAGCCGCACTTCTAGGGAAGCGGGGCACTCACTGCACTTAGCACTAGGGAAGCGGGGCACTCACTGCATTTAACACTGCCTTTACAGATAGCATCTATTGCACAGATATATTTATCTGACATCCGTGTTTTATATGATATTAGGCATCCATTAGTGTCGGCTTTCTCTTAAGCACTTAACATTTTCCATGCCTTTTACATTCTCCTCTTGCCTCCGAGCAGGCCAGAGTAACATCTTGACTTGACATGTGGTATTTACAGCACTGGAATGCATATTATGGACAGAATTATTTTTCTTTCCATAATCTAGCAATTATTTCCCGACTTTAATCACTTTGAAGTCGATTGAAGATGAAAAAGCTAGTAGTATTTCTGTAGTCGTGACCATTATATTCCTCTTAGGCTTCAAGTTAACATTCGAGTTTCTCTGGACTTGTTAATTTAACATCAACGAAACAAAAAGTATAATTTGTGCTCTAAACAAACCTAAAATTGTTAAGACTCTCCATTTGCCTAGGTGGAGACAACATGTAAACAATGTGTTTTAAAAGCAAGATTCCCTGCTGGAGGGAGGCGTTGCAGATGCAGAGCTCCCCAGAGCAGCCGCGCTCTGGATTTACGCAAATCTTTTTCCCTGACGTCGCCCTCTGGTGGAGGGTTGATGAAGTGCTACAGCAGCACAGCGCCTTGATACGGACTCCTTGTTTTAATTTTGCGATTCCCATAAGAATCTGTTTAGAATTTCAAGATTGCCTTTCGAAGTTGTAAAAAAAATCAAAGCCCCAATTCTAGAGTTGCAAACGTAACATTAAATGTAATTGAAACGTTGCCAATTAGCATCATAACACTAAGCTGTTTTCTAGATCATGGTAGCTACTGAGTGTGGTTTTTGCATCATCTTCACTATCATTATGCTGCTCAAAGGATTTTTCCCAGCACATGCAAAGCTGCAGTTACATAAGCAAGTCTTCCTGGTGTCTCAGTGTGCCACTGCAGATGCCAAAAGGAAACCTGTATGAATAGATTTTTCTGAGGGGCAGCAGGAACAGGAAATAGCTTAGCAGTAATAAACCAGGATTGGATTCTGGAACACTTTCAGAAAGGTACTGATCACTTTCCAAAATGGAATGTGAATCTGTAAAGTCTTCAGGGCAAGGTTGCATTGTTTATTTCCACACCATGTACAAGAAGCTCTGGTCCTTGTTTTAGGAAGCTCAGCACTGGCAGCAGCAATCGTAGCTAAAGAGTAACTAAATAATAATAATCTGTGATAAGTAAATGATGATAGATTTGGGAAAGATAAATAATTTATTGCATCACACAAAATTTCATCAAGAGATTCCCCAGTGTAGGCTCTTACCAGAGCAGAATTAGTCATTGATTGGATAAAATATGCAAAACAGCCAACAACCATGGTATAGGAAAATGCTCTAGTGACTCAGCTGGTGCTGCAGCCATCTGAAGCAGGAATTACATGTCTGTCCTATGTTATACCCAGAGATTAGTGAGACACATCATGACCAAGCTCAGCTGTTTCAGTTTCACATGGAAGTCTCCTTCTCTGGAGACTTTCAAGGTCTGTCTGGATGTGTTTCTCTGTGACGTGAGCTACAATGTATGGTCCTACTCTGGCAGGGAGGTTGGAGTCAATGATCTCTTTGGATCCCTTCCAGCCCCTGACATCCTGTAATCCTGTGATGAGGCACTAACAAGAGCAGTAGAAATCTCATATTATTAGTGTTATAAAACACATATAGACTTGTCAGTTTTTTAACATTCTGGAGTAGCTGTTCAACCGTGATAGAACAAGCCATTGTCAGAAGAAACAACACAGAGCATTATATGCTATCAAAACTGTCATCAATAATGAACATCTGTTCCAGGCAGACTCCTCTCATGAAAGCACTAGTTCAAACTCCAGTGAAATCACTGCGAGTTCTTTCCACTGGTGTCAGTGACAGGCAAAATAGGATGTTGCTCAGAAAATGCTGGCCCAGGTATTACTGGTGAATGCTGATGTTTTGACCAGGAGGAAAGAGATGCAGTCAAAAAGCACCCTGTACAAAATGCACTTCTTAGGGAGCTCTGAGGATACCTGTGGGATGATGATGTGGTGTGATGCAGGATGCTGCAGGTGTCTGGTTTTTCACATAGAGCAGTGCAGAGGATACCTGTGGGATGATGATGTGGTGTGATGTAGGTGTCTGTTTTTTCACATAGAGCAGTGCCTGAGAAGAGTTTCTTTTTCTTTTACTTGTGTGAAGGCTAAAGGACTGAATATTCACCTGCCCTCCTGTTTCTGTAAGTAGTTCCTTTTAACAAGTTTCCAACTGAGCTATTTCAACAAGTTAATTGAAAGAGATGAAGAATGACAGATGTGGTTCTTAGCTCAATTTTTCTTAGTGCTATATATTTAATCTCAAAGTTCTCCACAATAACCCTCAGAATGAAGTCTAATTGTAGTTTCATCCTTTCAGATGACTACAAACACAACACAGCAATACACATTTCTTGAGGTCTCTGTCTTGCTGGAGCTAAAATTTTCAGGATTGATAAAACAGTGATTGAAAAATATTATTTCAATTTAATTTTTAACCTTATCCTTGCTGCTGTTTTCGGTACCAAAGTGAATAAGCTTGAGCTGAAACATGCTGAAGAATGCAGGCAGAACATGCACATGCACATGGAAGGTGACTCTGAGCCAGGTCATGCTTCTTGGAAATATAAATCTGAAAGTTTGGGCCAAAATCAAAAGGACAGTTTGAAAAATCTACCAGGGAACTGGCCACAGAGGCAAGACAAACCGACTGTGGATTTTGTCAGGCAAAGTTGTGTTTTCCACTGCTTTGATATATGACAGCATAAATCTCACAAATGGGCTGCTCTCTTTTAGTTATCTCCCCTCAGATGCTAGAACATTATTACGTCACTTTGCCAATAGCCTAAGAAGCACAAGAAATTATGCATAACAGAGGACAGAAGTTGAACACTGTTTTTTTCAGGGTGATTTCTAGTTGTAAGATGATCTGGAGGTAATTTGCCCAGAAATCTCTGCACTAACACAGATTATAAAACACTTTGTTGGCTTGCTAAAGCCACCAGTATTTGGGAAAGGTGCGATTGCTTTCTGAGAAGGTGACAGTGGTCACATAAAAAAGGCGGGGGGAAAGGCATAGAAGTATCTGCAAGCCGCATTTTTCTGTTTGAAGCAATATCTTGTCCCTAAGCACACAAGTTGGTGGCGTTAACCCTAGCGACAACACCTAAGGAAATTTCAGGCGAGCCGAGGTGTGTTTGACTGGCGGAGCAGGGCAGGATCCGCAGGAAGGACAGCTGCGGCTGCCGCCCTCTAGCGGTAAGAGCCGCCAAGGCACCTGAAGAGCAGCTGGGTCTTGTGCCCTGCTAGTATAGGGCATTTCGGGGTGCAAATAGCACAGACTCACAGGTTGAAAAAGACCCTCGGGATCACCAAGTCCAACCTATAATCCTACTCTACAAGATTCACCTTAAACCATATCCCTAAGCACCACATCCAAACCACCCTTAAACACATCCAGGCTGGGTGACTCCACCACCTCCCTGGGCAGTTCATTACAGTTCCTGACCACTCTCTTTGCGAAAAACTTTTTCCTAATGTCCAATATAAACCTCCCCAGCCTCAGCTTGAGGCCATTCCCTCTTGTTCTGTCTCCAATGACCTGTGAGAAGAGCCCAGCAGCAGTCTCTCCACAATGCCCCTTCAGGTAGTTGTAGACTGCAGTGAGGTCTCCTCTCAGCCTCCTCTTTTTCAAACTAACCATCCCCAGCTCCCTCAGTCACTCTTCATAGCATTTATTCTCCAGGCCCTTCCCCAGCTTTATTGCCCTCCTCTGGACCTGCTCCAGCACCTCCACATCTCTCTTATATGGTGGTGCCCAAAACTGAACACAGTATGCGAGGATGGCCTCACCACAGCTGAGTACAAGGGGACAATCACCTCCCTGCTCCTACTGGCCATGACATACCATACATGACTACTCTGTGGCTGGAAATGCTCCTGCTACATTACAAAGAAGAAGCTAGGAGGATGATTAAGGGACTGGAACATCTCTCTTATGAGAAAAGGCTGAGAGACCTGGGGCTGTTTAGTCTGGAGAAGTGAAGACAAAGGAGATTCTATTAATGTTCACAAGTCCATGGGACCAGATGGAATCCATCCTAGGGTGCTGAGAGAGCTGACAGATGAACTGGCCAGGCTGCTCTCTATCATTTATCAACAATCCTGGTTGACTGGAGAGGTCCCCAAAGACTGTAAGCTGCCAATGTGATGCCCATCCACAAGAAGGGCCGAAGGGAGGAAGCAGGAAATTACAGACCTGTCAGCCTGACCTCAGTGCCAGGCAAGGTCATGCAACAGGTTGTCTTGAGTGCCATCATAAAGCACCTACAGGATGGCCAAGGGATCAGGGCAGGTCTTGCCTGATCAACCTGATTTCCTTTTATGATCAGGCTACCCACCTGGTGAATGTGGGGCAGGCTGTGGATGTAGCCTACCTGGACTTCAGCAAAGCTTTTGACACTATATGCCACAACAAGCTCCTGGCCAAGCTGGCAGCTCCTGGCTTGGACAGATTCACTCTGATATGGGTCCAGAACTGGCTGGAGGGCTGGGACCAGAGAGTGGTGGTGAATGGTGCCACATCGAGTTGGTAGCTGACACTACTGGTGTGCCCAGGGATCAGTGCTGGGCCCAGCCCTGTTCAATATCTTTATTGATGATCTGATCTGGAGCAGGGGATTGAGTCCAGTATCAGTAAGTTTGCAGATGACACCAAGCTAGGAGCAGGTGTGGAGCTGTTGGAGGGTAGGAGAGCCCTGCAGAGGGATCTGGCCAGGCTGGATGGGTGGGCAGAGGCCAGTGGGATGAGATGATGAGATTTAACAAGGCTAAGTGCAGGGCTCTACACTTTGGCCACAACAACCCCAAGCAGCACTACAGGCTGGGGACAGAGTGGCTGAGAGCAGCCAGGAAGAAAAGGACCTGTGGGTACTGGTGGATAGTAGGCTGAAGATGAGCCAGCAGTGTGCCCAGGTGGGCAGGACAGCCTGCCAGGAAGTTTCGCCCGCAAGGGATCGGTCCGGC
>WAAF01012586.1:1496-17031 GCA_013400475.1 Tricholaema leucomelas
AAAAAGTTGACCGCCTTGGTATGTTATGGACTTTTACGGGGCCATTTTCAAACCCCGGATTCTTTTTTAGATGAGTCGGAATGGAGCCGGTATGGCACCGATCTTTGGTACCTGGTTATTGACGAGGACGAGCTGGCGCATACGTTGAAAGCGCCGTGGCGCTCTGTCTTTAACTGTATTAAGCAGTATAGACTGGAACACGGCACAGCCGCTATGGCAGCGCCGCGGCTCGCCGACGGCCTCGCTGCTCAGGGGGTCGGTGCGGCGCAAGCATTAGTTGCACCCACGACGTCTTTTTTCTGGAGCTTACAACTGTGGCCGCCGCCACTCCACCCGCTCCGCGGTGGCCGCCACCGCCCCCCCGGCTCCGCGGTCGCCGCCCCTGGCCCCGGCCATCCGGTAATGGCGGCAGCCATGGGCGCCCCAGCGGAACAGGCGGCAGGACGTTTTTCAGTTCGCACTGTTTCTCAGTACCATTGCGGCTCTACGTTTCATCTGAATTGCCGGGGGCTGCTAGCGACTCGTCCACGTATCCTGCAAAGGACCCTACGGCCCGCGATCGCCGAGGTTCCGGTTTTGCCATGTGGAGGAGCGGCCCCGGCCTCCCCGCCCTCACCGATCGTGTGTGCAGGACGAGGAAAACACCAGCCGCCCGGTCTGGCAGTGCGGACTGTGTGGCACTAAGTTCGGCATGATCGCCCCCCGCCGCCCATGGAGTTCGGCAGCTCGGCAGAGCCCCCCCACCCCCTTCCCCGCAGTTCGGCGGAGCCACCACCCCCAGCCCATGGAGTTCAGCAGCTCGGCGGAACCTCCCCACTTCGCGCCCACGGCGCTCGGAAGCTGCCGCGGCACACCGTGTTGTTGTTAAAGAGACAGATTGCATTTGTGATCGCGATTTTATACGTTGCAACCCTGATGCTGTTTTTTGGTTCTGATTGTAATATAGTCTAGGGTTTAAGAGTTTACTGGATAGGGTTTTTTAATGCTTACTGCTTGCACCAGAATTTTTAGGACGATCTTATTCTCCCTTCTGTGCTGATTCTGAGTCTACTGTGGTACCACGCTTCTTGACTTTGCTTTTTCTTCTATTCCTGGATCTTTAACTTGCTGACGTAATTTCCCTAAGGCTAGGGGGTTGTAATATGACCATTGTTCATTTTAGTATATCAGAATGTTATGTAGTATTTTCTAGATTTTTTCTGTATATTTTTAATACTGTTACAAAAAAAAAAAGAAGGGGGAAAAAGAAGGGCAGAAGATAGTCTGCAACTTCTGTAGTTACATCACACAGACAAGGTCAAAGGATTTATGAGTTTAGGCACCGAATATGTTTGCATTTGTTTTTTTATTTGTTTGAATGCTTGTTCATTTATGTTCACAGGTTTTTTGTTATGACCATCCTGTTTTCTTACAGTGAGCAGGAAATCTTGCTCATATGGCAGAGTTGTGGCAAGATCTTGAATGGAGTTTTGAAAGGATGAGTATAGATTGTGAGGTATTGACCATGGCTGACGAGTTTAGGCACTTCTGGTTTGACAAATGAGTAACTAAAATAGAGATTAGATCCACCTGTTGTTAATATGTGTTTTGATCACGGCTAACGAAATTAGGTAATTCTGGTTTGACAAATGAGTAACTGTAGAATAGAGATTAGATCCACGGGCTGTTAAGGCCCAAACCCACTTATTGGCACAGATGGCAATGTGCTTGTTATCTTTTTGCAAAGGGCCCTGCAAAAAGTTGAGAAACACTGCCTTAAATTTTTAAAACAAAGAGCTGTGGGAACAAGGCCTGAAAGTAACATCTAGAGCATATCTTTGTCCTATATTTAGAGGTTAGCGGTTCTTAAGCCCAATAGACAGACGCAGCTCACAGCTAAGGAGTGTAATGAAAACATCAAGATTTCTGAGAATCACAGAATGACTCCAGAACAACAGGAGTCTGAGGAAGATTACTGGACAACTGCTACATCTGCGACTACAACACCGAGAGCCACTCAGGATCAGCGAAGGCGTGGCGCACAGGCACTCACCTGCAGCTGTGATGATCGTCTGGACTTTTGGTTTCTGAACACATGACTTGCTGTCGCTTGCAGGAAAGACTTCGGGGGTTATTAGCTGAGCTTGGGTGATTAGCTTGCCAGACTAATGCTACTAGCAGAAAGCTCTAGCAGGTGTATTCTCTTTCTAATTTTAGCATCATTGATTTGCACCTGTGATGTTCACACCTGTGTCAAGCGCAGCCTGTGCAAAATTAAGCGTGGGTTGCTCAAGAGAAAGAAAGGGGGAATTGTGGGAGAACACTCTCCCTAGGCAGGGCATGAGCTGGTAAACATCAGAGCTCATGCTGCGTACTGTTCTTGGGCTTTCTGGGGCCCAGGACAGTAAGCTGTAAACAATGAGCGCCCCACGCACACCTGCAGGGGGCTGAGCTTGCCATCCCATGGGGTGGACACCAGGGGATTGACTGACCTATCGATACCTTGTTTATAACTCTGAACCAATCTGTACCTTCCACTTACGTAAACCTCAGCTAGATGTGCACACCTCTTCTAAAGGGATATATAAGCTGTTGCACTTCCGGAATGAAACTGTACTGCACTGCACTGACCATAAGGCTGCTGGCAGCTAACTGAGTCCTTGTCAGTACCCCGATCGATTCTCGGCCTCCCCGGTGGCCTGCCACCCACAGCTTGGTACTGCCAGGAACTTGTAGAACCAGATAGAGCTGAATGGTTTTGACCCCTCAAAAAATCTCTAAAATCACCTACTTTGCTCTCCCGATACACCTCCAAGTAGTCCTAGATCTGTTCCCACACCACATTGCTTCTGTTTGGTCTTCTCATTTTGTGTGCATGCCCCTCTCTCTGAGGTACCTAAGCACCTACCTTTAGGGCACAGGAGTGAGGTGTGAGTCTTTTCTCTCAGCAGACCCTCTGCCTGGTGGAGAAGTCTGGTTGGTTCCAATAAGAGCTCCAGGAGAGCAGTAATACGAGATAGCAGCCCCACACCACTTTGTCTTCTTGCAAGCTGTCCTCATGAGCCATGCGAAGGGCCTCATAGAGCAGTGAGGTCTTGCTGGGAAATAGGTTTCTAAGCTGCTACATCGTGTTTGCTGCTCACTGCCCTGCTAGCAAGCAGTTCTGACTTCTCTGTTCCATGGAGCAGAGGTGCTTAGCTCATGTCCCAACCCAACCTGTCCTTAGAATCACTCTTTCACCAGCCCTTCTGATAAATGTGCTTATCTGCTGTGCTGACTTCTCATGCCCAGAGCCACCCCCGGGTCATTCTGAGCTTGATCTTGCCAAGACCTTGAAGCATACTCTGACCTTCACTAGCAGTTGTTTAATCACTCTGTCCTTCCCTCCAGACTCTGGGACAAAGGCTGTACTCTCAGTGCAGATATCTTCCTGTTCCATCACCTCAGCAGTGATAGTGAAATTCACCTTCCCTGCAGAACAAAACATTTAGAGGCCAGCTGGCACATCCATGCTGCCCAGCACAAGGCTGCTCAATTGTTCTTCATATAACAGGCCATAGCTCTCCTTTCCAGCCCAGTTCTGGTTTCTTCAAGCATCTGCTACAGTGCCTCCCTCTTTTGTTGCTCCCTTGCCTCCTTACCTAATTTTGTAGCCTTCAAATCCCAAAAAAGGGTTTTAGCTGAATCAGGACAGAGACAGACAATGAACCTGACATTGGTGTGCACAAATTAAAATTCTGTGGAGTCCATTAGGCTCAGTTGGATCTGGAGGTTAGACAGAAGGAAGTCTGGGTTACAGAGCTGCTTCTGAGTTTTGCTTTCCTTGATCCAAATGTCAGTCAAGCCTAAAAGCCCAGGATGAGTATAGAATCACAAAATCATTAAGGTTGAAAAGACCCTAAGATTACCAAGTCTAATCATCAACCTAACACTAGCATGACCATGAAGCCATGTCCCAAAATGCCATGTCTACACATTTTTTTAAACCCCTCCAGGGATGTTAACACCATCGCTTTCCTGGGCATCCTGTTCCAATGCTTGACCACTCTCGCGATATGAAATTTTTCCTAATATCTGATCCAAGCCTCCCTGGTGCAGCTTGAGACCAGTATCATGATGGTCCTGTTGAGATATCTCTGGGAAACCAAGAGCCCACTGATATTACAGTCCTGTGGAGTTGAATCCCTTATTACAAGAGGAATGTGGAGATGCTGGAGCATGTCCAGAGGAGGGCCACAAGGATGCTCAGAGGGCTGGAGCAGCTCTGCTGTGAGGACAGATTGAAAGAGTTGGGGCTGTTTAGTCTGCAGAAGAGGAGGCTCCCAGGTGACCTTGTGGCCTTCCAGGATCTGAAGGGGGCCTACAAAAAAGCTGGAGAGGGACTTTTTGGGCTCTCAGGGAGTGACAGGCCTAGGGGGAATGCAGCAAAGCTGGAGGTGGGGAAATTCAGAGTAGACTTGAGGAGGAAATTCTTTAGCATGAGAGTTGTGAGAGCCTGGAATGGGTTGCCCAGGGAGGTGGTTGAGGCCCCATCCCTGGAGATGTTTAAGGCCAGGCTAGCTGAGGCTGTGGGCAGCCTGCTCTAAGGTAGGTTGTCCCTGCCCATGGTAGGGTGGGTTGGAACTAGATTATGCTTGTGGTCCCTTCCAACCCTGACTGATTCTATGAAATTACAGTGAAGGATAAGCTGGGCATAGGTGGCTCAGCACACAGCTTTGTGAAGCACTTCTTTGGTGTCTTTTGCCACTTCCTAAGGAGGTGGCCCCTTGTCTGGTTCTCTATCAGTGAAATACTGTTCTATACATCCCCTTACCCAGAAACAATTCTGGAGGGATCCACTCACCACTGTGCACTGCTTCAAGTAGCTGGAGATTTTGACTTTCAAGGGAAATGACTCTCCTCTGAAGACAAGAGTAGGGCAAACTGGGTTCCATGAAGAAAGGTTTAAAGCTCTGCAGGTTGGTGGTCTCTGAGATGCCCAATCCATGGCTCAATGAGGTGCAGAAGGTCATGGCTTTCCAGTCCGTGATCCTGTCAGGTACTGTGACGTCCCTGAATCACTGAGTTGAAAACAGAGTAAAAGGGGTTGTCCCCATCCCTTTAAAGATTTTCCTTGGGAATACAAATGCAGAAGGCCTCTGAGCTGGAAGTTTGTGTGAAGGTGTGGGCATTCCTAAGAAACTGGAAAGGAGTACGGGAAGGATAGCAAATGGCTGTGCAGGGAAGGTCTGAGAGACGAGTGAAATCAAAAATATGCTTCTGGATACTGTTTCCTGTCAAGTTCATGTTTTGTGGGGGCAGCAGGGCTCCCAAGAATCCATGTTATATACCTAGCCTGTTCAATATGACACTTCCACCACACTGCCAGCCAAGATCCCAGCCACAGTTCAGCAGTCATCACTACAAGTGTCACTTACAGATCTGCATACACATAATGGAAAATAGTCCCTGCCCTGAAATGGGCAAAATCTAGGCAAACAAGATAGAGAGCAGGCATTTTGTTTTACAGATGGAGAACACAGGCATGTGGAAGAATTAAGAAAGCTGGAAAGTGTGAATAAAGAGAGAATAAATGGATGCTTCATAACTAAACCTCAGCAAGGCCTCCTACACAGTCTCCTGATAGTATCCTTGTAGTTATGTTAGTGTGGACTGGACAAGTGGATGATATGGTGAGCAGGAAATTTGCTGTACCACTGGGGAAAAAGGATAGTTATTGGTGACAAAACACCCAGCTGATGGCTCTTGACCCATGGCATCCTTCTCCTCTACTCTGCTCTATTCCCCTCTAGTCTGCAAAAGTGAGGCCCCACCTAGAATATTGCATCCAGTTCTGGGCTCCAAAGTTCAAGAGGGACAGGGATCTACTTGAGAGAATCCAGCAGAGGACTACAAGGATGATTAAGGGCCTGGAGCACTGCTTCATGAGGAATAGCTGAGAGACCTGGGGCTGTTTAGTCTGGAGAGGAGAAGGCTTAAACAACACTTAAACACGTGTTTATAAATGTATGAGGGCTAGGTGTCAAGATAGAGGGGACAAACGCTTCTCAGTTGCACCCTGTGGTAGGACAAAGGGCAATGAATCATAGAATCAGCCAGGTTGGAAGAGACCTCTAATATCATCTAGTCCAACCTATCACCAGTGGATGTAAGCTACAGCACAGGTAGGTCCACCTCAACATGAGGAGGAACTTCTTTACTGTAAGGGTCACAGAGTGTTGAAACAGCCTCCCCAGGGAAGTTGTGAAGTCTCCTCTGGAGACTTTCAAGACCTATCTGGATGCGTTCCTGTGTGACCTGCACTAGATTATATGGTCCGGCTCTGACAGGGGAGTTGGACCCAAAGATCTCCAGATATCTCTTCCAACCCCTAACATCCTGTGATCCTGTGATCTTTCAGAGACTGATACTTGGTCAAATACTGCTTACTGACTTAATTAATGACCAGGATAATAGGAGAGAGGACATATTATGCATTTGTGGACTATGTTGGAGGGAAAAGTTGCTATTAAGAAGAAGTGAGGGACAACAAGTTGAGCCTGAGATATCTAATGTGCTCTTACAGCAGTGAAAGCAATCTATTTCTGGACTCTGTTAAGAGGACTGCAGCTACTGGGTTGGCAAAATTTATTTTTCCCTCTGTACTCCTTTGTGGTGAGACCATATCTGGAGTACTGCATCTCATTTTTGCCTTCCAGTATATGAAAGACACTGACATAGTTGAAAGCATCCAGTGGGGAATACCAAAAAGGTCAGAGGGCATTTGATGTAAAAGGAATGGCTGAAAGAACTGGGGTTTTCAAACTTAAGAAAGAAAGGCTAAGGGGAGATCTTTCAACTTTATAAAGATACCAGTTGAGAAGATGCAGAGACAATGGAAACGGTCTCTTCCGAGATGTATATTGATAGGATGAAAGGTAACAGATGCAAGTTGGAACATGGGAAATTCTGACTTAAGATGAGAAAAAAAATACCATGGGGATGGTCAAACACTGGGGAAAAATGCCCAGATAGTTTGCAGAATCTCCAGCATTGGAGATGTGAACTTGATTACAAATTGATCGAACTGGACTGGCCTTGAGTTGAACTACAGACTTTTGGAGGTCCCTTGCATCCTATAGGAACCTGTAGGTTTAAATTCTCCCAAGATCATTTGTAAAATCTCAGGCAAAACAAGGAACTGAACCAATCCTCCATTGTGGGAGAATTTTCTTGCTAACAGGACATGAGCTGATAAACATGAGAACCCGTGATGCGAAGTGTCCTTGAGTCCATCCTGGATTCAGAATACCAGGCGCTGGTGGCCCCCCCATGCACAGCTGCAGGAGGCTGAGCCCGCCAGATGCAGGGGTGGGCACCACAGCTTGTTTTGATACAGAATGACCTATCTGTACCTTACACATAACTTTGAACCAATCTGTACTTTCCACTGGTACCAATCTCAAACTGAGTTAGTTGTGTACTCCTCTTCCAAGTAGCATATAAGCCGCTGTATTGCCTCAATAAAGTGTACTGCTTGCAGCTAGCTCAGACTGTGAGGACTCGTCAGTACCCCGATCCCGCCTCTGCTGGCTTCCAACAACTGCACTTCATTGTCCTTATCTACCTCTTCACATCTCCCTTTTTTTGTGAATACAGAAGGCAATAACATTCTGGTTCTGCTCCTGCCTGTCCCCTCTTCATTGCGGCTGGTAGGAGGTCTGTCTGGATCCATGTGTAGCTACAGCCTGTAAGCACTTACTTAACAGGAACCAGAGTCCAGATGAATGTCTCTGGAAACCAGACACGTACTGATCCTGCCTTGCTGCCCAGCTCAACATGTCCAACACCAGCATCTGTTTCTGTGTCCAAGTGGTCCAAGTCTGCCAGCTCATCATAAGCTGTTGGGAATACAAGCATGCATTCAAAGGCAGAGAAACTGCAAAATTAGGATAGAGTTCAGTTTACAAAAGCTCATCTCTTCATTCCTCCCATTTCCACTCCAATCCCACTTGTCCTAAGATGTCCTCAATCTACTTAATTACTGTCTTTCAAGAGACAATCCAGGAATCCATGAGGATTCCACTATGTGTGTTCTCCTCCATGAGAAACTCTACCTGCTTACACTTTCACCCCCAGCAGAGCAGGCTAGATACCGCCTGGTGCCAATCTTGGCTCATTCTGTGTTTCCAGCAAGGCCTTTCCTAATCTTAAAAATCAATATTCCTTCCTGAGACAGCTGCCTCATTTCCCTTCTTGACTATCATAGAATAGTTTTGATTGGAAGAGACTTTTAAAATCATCAGTTCCAAACACTAATTTAATACCACTAAGCCATGTCCTTCAGCACCATATCTACATATCTTTGAAGCATCTCCAGGGACAGTGACTACACCAGCACCTACCTGCCTGCCAGCACAAGTTTCTAATCAGGTTTTTCCTATGCAGCACCCCTCCACTGAGCTGGAAACACAAACACATCAGGACCCTTCCCTTCTTTCCATAGTGCAGATCTCCTGCACTAACTCCTACTCATCTCTGGAAACTATCCCCAGTCCCTCAGCACACTGCAGGTTTGTCTGCCCTTGTGCAGCCTGTCTGTTACCCACAGTTTTCAAAACAAGCAGGATATATGGAGACGTACACATGTAGTCATAGTGGAAAGTGGTCTGTGTGCGGCACTCAACTGGAGACTTGATTTTAAGGCTGGTTAAGAGTGTTAGACCTAAATTCTGGAGCGAAGAAGGGGAATAAAAGAAGGCATATTTCAGCAAAGGGGGATCATACAATCATAGACTCATTAAGGTTTGAAAAGACTTCTAAGATCATCAAGGTCAACTATCAACCCAAAAGCACCATGCCCACAAAACCATGTCCTGGAGTGTGTCTGATGGGACAGTGTGTCTAAGAGTCCATCTCTCTCCCACTTCTCAGTATGTCAGGCACATGGATTGTCAGTGTGACCACTCACGTGTGCATGGCCACACACAGAATCATTATTTTGCACCACAGTTTACTGCCCATTCTAACACAGTTATTCTTCTCTTTGGCCTCCTTTCCATTTCTACTGTTCATTTTCACTGTTAATTTCTACTGTTCATAAGGATGATAGAAGAGGTTTAGATTGGATATTAGGAAAGATTTCTTTGCTGAAACAGTGGTCAGGCAATGAAACAGTCTGCCCAGGGAGGTGGGGGAGTCACCATCCCTGGAGGTGTTAGAAAAATGTGTAGACATGACACTTTGGCATGTGGTTTCATGGGCATGCTGGTGTTGGGTTTACAGTTGGACTTGATAGAGGTCTTTCCCAACCTTAATGATTCTATGATTCCTTCAGTTGCTTTTCTTTTCCAACCTCCAGTTTTCTCTGACACTCCCCTGTCCTTCCAACCTCTAGACAATCTGACAGTATTGAGGCTGGGAGCTATGTTCTAGACATCTTCCTAAACAATGGGAATGTATCAATCTGGGAGCATGGAGTGTCAGAGATGTCTTATTTGAGATGCTTGGCAAACTCGGATCCTGTAGTCGCCATTGTTTAGAGGAGAGATAATCTGTGAAGCTACCCAGTGCTGCCCTAGGGTATGAAAAGACTCACCTCTGATATTTCAGGTTTTCTGGAAATTAGGTTTACCTTCAGAAGTTCATAAATATCTGGTTGGGACACTGCATAAGTGTCATACATAAATGGTGACATTGTTCCTGGTGTTCCTGTCTGAGAGGAGCCTGTGATTCCTGGGCTCTTGTGGATAGTGCAGTAATCACTGTGATAGTCTGTAAGGGTGCTGGACTGCCCCCAGGAGTAGCTGAACATGTTGTGTATCTGTAGAAAGAGAATAAAAACTATGTGAGAAGTTTTCCACTTTTATGCAGAGATCTGTGACTGCAGAAAGCAAATCTTGGATCTTGCCTGTCACAAAACCCCAGGCCCAAAGGTTTTTGAGTTTCATGGAGAGACTATGCAAATTTTCAGATGCATAGCATCAGAGATGAATGTGAACCCTTCAGAGGTAAAACTGCAGTAGCTGTGGCCACTTCTATCTCTTAGGTGGTACCTGTGATCTCAATGGATACAAAGAAGACACTTTCCCTGTATGGGTCATTAGATGGCTTCCTGTCTGACCAAAGGCACATTCTGGATCCACTAAGTGTCAAGAGGCAATTCAAGGGTCCTTAGACCCAATGCATCCCAGGTCTAGAGGAGAAATGGGACCCTTTCACTGCCAAGGTACCACTTCCACTCCAGTCTGTGAATGGAAGGACTGTCTGGTTCATGTTAGGTGGAACAAAGATAGAACCTACCACACCGGGCTTTTACTTCACTGTTTTTTTTCAGAGCCCTGTCATGAATCAGTTTAGGAGATGGAAGTCTCTTGCCATCTAGTTTCCCCTGTGGCAAAGCACTCTACTTTAACAAGGATATGACTTTGGACTGTTCTTAGGGATGACAGTAGGTTATTCTATTAGATATTTCCATAGAGACTGGAAATTTATACTTGTGTTTGATAATGGTCTTTTTTTTTTTTTTTTTGTCATTAAGCCATGTTCTGTCCCTATTCTAGTATTTGTAATATCCACTGTTCCAGTGCCTGCAACCAGACCCTCAGAATTCATCTCTCCTACATCAGCAAGGCTCAGCTCTTGGGTGACTCACACTATTCTTTGATAGCTCAGCCTCTGGCTTCAGAAGAAGGACACCCTGGTCTACAGCACGGATGCTACATAGAGAGCCTGGTGCAGCTTGTAAATAGAGATGGACAGACGATCCGGGGAGAGCTACTGTGTCTCAGAAGCCCAGCTTCACCTGAAACAGAAGAAAGGACTGAAGGAATTGACAGAGGAAGAAAGGGGGAGACTGTGGCTTACTGAATTCCAATGGACATCTATTAATTAACTTCATCCAGCCTATCTGCCTCTCTATATTTTCCACACTACTTACATGGTTCTTGAAGCACATGGGGACTTTCAGCCTGAAGGTGTCAGCTGCCGCTTGTCCATCAGGGAAGGGAATATAAACAAAACGAGTTGCCATGGGTGAAATGAGGTCAGTGGGCAGAGTGACATTGAAAGCCCCACTATACTGACCTGAAGGAAGAAAAAGAAATAAAACTAGCATATGAAGAGGCAAAGAAGTCTGTCTCCAAGAAGCACAGCAGCAACATATCTGTCCTCTATAATACAGATCAAAATTGTTCTTCCTTGCTTCAGAGAAGGTCGCAGCTTGATCAGGATGTAGGTTAGCGTGATTTTGTAGCAGTGACCTTACATAATGAACGGAAGATGACCCTGTTCTCTGCAAGATGACCTTCAAAAGCCTCTTCCAACTCAAACCATTCTGCAATACTATGGTTCTATGATCTTGACAACAGCGTGCACTTGGAATAGAAATGACCTTCCACCTGAGTCCAGCAAAAGGATTCCGTGAGTTTTCTTGCACATGTCTTATAATTCCTACTTGGCAGGTAAACTTTGACAATTCCATCATCTGACTCAAGAAACTAAATATTAATAGGGAAATTAAGAGAGAGAAGAGACAGAGTCTATTTGCCATTTCCTGTTGACTTTTTTTTCCTTTGGTGGTAGATCTGTTATTTCTTTTTGGTCTCAGATTTCTTTTCTCCCCTTCCTCATTTGTGGGAGAGCTCTCTCCCTAGGCAGGGCATGAGCTGTAAACATCAGAGCTTGTGCTGCGAACTGTCCTTGGGCTGCCTGGGGCCCAGGACACAAAGCTGTAAACAATGAGCACCCCACACACACCTGCAGGGGGCTGAGCTTGCCATCCTGCAGGGGTGGGCACGAAGGGTTGTTTTGATACAGGGTGACCAGTCGGTACCTTGCACATAACTCTGAACCAATCTGTACCTTCCACTTGTGTCAACCTCAGCAAGTTGTGCCCACCTCTTCTAAAGGTGTATATAAGCTGTTGTACTTCCTGAATAAAGCTGTACTGTACTGAGGCATTGCACTGCTAGCAGCTAACTGAGTCGACTCGTCAGTACCCCGATCGATTCTCCGCCTCCCCTGGCGGCCTGACTCCTGCACTCATTTATGCTGGAAGGCCTTTCTGTTGAATCCTCAATGCGTTCTCGGTATTTCTATATTTTTACCTAATGCTGCATCAAGAGATACTGTTGTTTCGCCATGGTGCACAAGGGATCCTCTGGTCAAAACCTGAAGGGTAAACAACAGACTAAGTGTTGATAGTGTTTCTGCTCCATGTCTCTGGGCCAGCAAATGCTCTTTGTTGGCAGAGATCCATTGAAAAGCTGACCTCATTGCCAATACTACCCTGCACTCACCAAGTGGTAGAAGTCTGCTTTGGTAGCCCTGTCCCCCAGCTCTGTGGCTAGGATGTGATAGTGCACAGTGACCTGCTGCATGTCCCCACAGAGTAGAGTTGCCTGCACTGGCTGGATCCTCACAGAGCTGAGGCTGGAAGAGTAGAAGGCCCTCAGTGTGAGGGATGCGGTACCATAGGACACCTTAACATTTTGACTGCTCACGTCCTCTGGATGGGTCTTTGCCTGTGAAAAAGAAAAGGTCATTCAGTGTCTGAAGTGGTCTTATGGCTCCCTCCACGCCAAAAGCAAGACTGATACAACAGTGGGCTCTGAACTCTTCCAGATTATGGTGCCTACTTCTATCTAAGCCAAGCTCAGTCAGCCTCTTTCTGTGGTGCTTGGTTGCTCCACTATACCCTGGGATAAGTAGCAGGAGACTACTGGAGACTCTAAAACAGAAGACAAAAAACTGTGTACTACTAAGGCTTGGACTACAGCTTGGACCTGTGACCTATTTGCACTGAGACTATCACAGTAAAATCTGGTAGACTTTCAGCAAGGGCAAAATCTAATGTACCATATGCACTCTGGTAAAGAGAGAGGCCTGACCTTGAAAGTTTAAATGGGATAGATATTAGAATCCCACCATTACAACCAGGCAAGAGAGCCTTCATTTTCCATGAGAAAGCAGATGTAAACTTTTACCTGTCCTTGTTGAACTGTTAGGTCCATCCTGGTTATCTGCTCTTCTTCAGATTGCCTTCCAGCAACTGCTGTCTTACTAGCCTGTCTTCTTTCTCTCCTAAACTTGATGTCTGTTCTATTCCAGTTCTCTCCTAACTCTTATGCTATGAGGAAACATAGTGTGAACTGGTCATTAATGCTTTCTTCTCTACAGATATTTTCAGATGCTTCTTCCTTAGCTCCTTTACTACCTTCCCTCTTTATTCCATGCGGGAGTTTTTCCTTTGTGCTTTGTCTCTGCCCAGTCTCACAAAGCCCTTTGTACCTCAGACAGGAGAATGATGTTGGTAGATCTCAGTATCAGCTCCATGGAGCCTCTGGCCACTGTCTCATCTCTCACCATGTCTCCTGACTGCTCACTAAGTGTGTGGCACTGTGGGTCAGGATGCTGGCTCTACTATGGGTGATTCTTGCCCTAGATATGTCATTTCACTGCTCCAGGCCTCTGTCTTCCTGGCCATATCAAAACAATGACATAGACAACAGGTCTGAGAGATGCATTGCTTAGGACTAACCAAACCCAGTGTAGTTAATTGGCTTAACCTGTAGCAGAACTTCGCTGCTGTTGTCCCATGCTGATGTCTCTAAGATGAAATAGGCCATCCCAGTGTCATCTGTGAAACAGGTCTTGGTCTGTTTCTTGTTATCATAGGACACTCTAAGAATCACTTCCTTGTTCTTCAGATGTGTCCCATTGGGACTTTTGAGTTCCAGCTGTAATTATACAGAGAACAGAGAGAGAATTAGAGGCCTCGGGACTGAAAATCTGCCTCCCAGTAGAAGTCCCAGTTCCCCTCTATGCAAAGGAACTCTGTGTGAACTGTATCTCTTCCAAGCCCTCCCTATTTATGCAGCAGCCATCTATCTCACCTGACAGAGCCATGTGTCTATCCTGTGCTCACATTTTTTAATTACCTCTGGTAGAGAAATCAAAGGAGAGAATGGGACAGAGGATTTCTCAGTATTTCTGTGCTCACTATCCCTCAGAGCACAGCTGCTAGGCTTTCCATGTTTCTACCCTCTTCACTTACATTTCCATAGTAGGGGGCTCCTTGCTGGTAATAGTAGCTTGTTCCCCAGAACTGCAGAGCTGTGATCTCAAAAGTGACCCTGCAGTTTTTAGTAGTGCTGAACTCCACTCCTAGGAAAGACAGAAGATGCATGCAGATGAGTATCATGTGGTTGAGCAAAGGCAGCAACACTGGATGGTCTGAGGTATGGGACAGACAGGTACACATAGGAAGGGAAATGTAGTATTTTCAGGGGTCATTTCACACACACACACACATTTGGTAGTAGTGCATCCTACGTTCTGGCCTTTTAGAATGACAGCAGTCAACCAGGAGGTCTCTGCCAGGCGGTTTTCAAATGCTCCTTCTGCATACATTTGAGACAGCCATAGAATCATTTTGATTGGAAAAGACCTTTAAGATCATTGAGACCAACCATTATCTAACTCGATCAATTTTGGTGCTAAGCAAAGTCCCTCCGAAGTCCCACCACATCTCTGTGTCTTCAAAAGACCTCTCTGGGGAGCCTCTTCCTGTGCTTGTGTGAAGATTTGGGTGTTACCCGCCCCCCCACACTTTAGAAATCACCCAGACTAGACTCAGCTGGCTCTGGAAATTGAATTAAGCTTTTATATTTACAGCTTACCATAATATACAAGCAGATATTTACAGTATATACAGTTGTATACAGAAATATACAAGTGAAAAGGTAATACACCACCACCCCCCCCCCAATAAACCTGAGTCCCAAGAAGGGGCTCCCAACCACCCTTCCACCTTCTCCCACCCCTCTCTACCTTACCCCAGACATTGCCTTGTACCCAAGGAAGAATGGAGGGTCAGCTGGGGGGTTAGGAAGCAGGTGGATTAATCAGGTTAGGTTGGAGGGAGAGAAATGCAGCTCAAAGCCGAGGCAGTGACTGAATGACTTACCTCTGTTTGGATTCTTACTCTTATACATCTCAGCAAGCCTATGAGTGAAGTAGACATCACCCTTGCTTCCCTTTCACAGACTGTAATCTAGTTCTTCTCACCAAAACACTGTAGCTAGCTTCAAACTAGCACAATCCACCCCTGTCTACTTCACTCAGAGGATTGCTGAGAACTATCTGATCTAATCTAAAATAGTATTTACACTAATGAATATTACGAGTTCAGTTCACACTTCATTCCGGCTATCTCAGATGTAGGTGATTCAAAAGCTCAGAAAACAGCAAACAGTTTGTCTCCTCGCAGATGAAACAAGAACAGGGGCTCCCAGGTGATGTTGGGTTCATGCTCATGTACTGTAAATTCTATTGTAGATTCTTTCATTGTTGAACACCGATGGTACCTAGAACAGAAATCTCCTAGCAGCTTGTATTATACACTCTGAATTTAAACTCTCTCAGCTTAAGTTGGATTTCTCTGTGGTATACACTGGATTTTACTATTCTCTTGCATTACCCAGTATGTACAACCAGGACCTTCATCAGACACCACCCCTCAGACAGGTTTCCCTTCACCCGTAAGAGAAAATACCCAAACAGTTTTCCCTACCAG
>WAAF01012587.1:0-40186 GCA_013400475.1 Tricholaema leucomelas
AGCATCACAGCATCACAGACACAGCATCACAATAACACAGCATCACAGCATCACAGCATCACAGAATCACAGCATCACAGTTCCCCGCTCCCAGCTATTCACCAGACTAACTCAGCTGGCTGGAAGTTGAGAGCAAAGCTGTATGTGACAGTGAGCACAAATTTCAAGCACACACACACACAAAACACAGATATTTGCAGTGATACACAAGTCAAAAGTAATACAGAAATTCAAACCCCTGCTGAACAGCCAAACCACCCAGGAGGGCTCCAGACTAACTCCCCTCCTTCTTCCCACCCCCTCCCTTCTCTCAGAAGGGTGCAGAGGTGAGATGCCAGATAAGGAGTTGGAAGATGAATTATTAGATTGAGTTATACAGGTCCAGGCAAAGGAGTTAATGAAGCAAGCAGCAGCCAGATGGAGACTGACACTCTTTGATTATGTTTTGGCTTCTTGTGTCCCTCAGCAGAACCAATGAGTGGTGTAGACATCACTAATTATTTTCTTTTCACAGCCAATGATCTAATTTCTCTCATTAAAACATTCCAATTAGCCCCAAACCAGCACACACAGAACCACAGCATTACCCAGGGTGGAAAAGACCTCTGAGACCATCGAGTCCAAATCAACACCTTCTAATTCACTAAGCCCTGGCACTAAGTGCCTCATGCAGCCTCTTCTTGAACTCCCCCAGGGATGGCACTGCACCACCTCCCTGGGCAGCCCATTCCAATGCCAATCACTTTTGCTGTGCAGAACTTCCTCCAAACATCCAGCCTGAACCTGCCCTGGCACAGCTCGAGGCTGTGTCCTCTTGTTCTATCCCTGCTTGCTTGGGGAAGAGACCAACCTCAGCTGGCTGCAAGCTCTCTTCAGGCAGTTGTAGAGACCTGGCACTCCAGAGAGGATTGAATCAGATAATGGCACTCATTTTAAGAATAACCTGATAAAGACCTGGGCCGAAGAGCACAGCACTGAGTGGCTCTACCACATCCCCTAATATGCACCTGCAAGATTGAGTTTTAGAGTGGTTAGCTGAAAGCCACTTTTAAAGCAATGGGGGGAAGAACCTTAAAGAATTGGGAGAAACACCTGGCAGAAGCTATCTGGGCAGTGAGCAGCAGAGGTTCTGTCGAGTGAGCAGGTCCAGCTCATGCAGACATATTAGGAAGGCAGAAGGTGACAGAGTTGCTGCTATTTGTGAGAAGAATCTTTTGGAGGAGACTGTTTGGGTATTCTCCTCCTGAGGGAAGGCTGGGCCTGTCTGAGGGGTGGGTTCTGCTGAAGGAACTGCTCTTACTCACTGGGTTGTGCAAAAAGCTGGTGAGATGTGATGTGCTCCACAGAGGAACTTGATTTCAGCTGAAAGAATGTCGATATCAGGTGTCCTGGTTGGTGAAAAGCTCCACAGGAGCCTGCAGTGTGAGTGCAGCCCAGGCAGCAACCCTGTGCTGGGCTGCAGCAAGAGCAGTGTGGGCAGCAGGGCAAGGGAGGGGATTCTGCCCCTTGGCTCTGCTCTCCTCAGACCCCACCTGGGGTCCTGGGTGCAGTTCTGGAGCCACACAGACAGCCACATGGACAGACACACAGACAGACACATGGACAGCCTCACAGACAGCCCCACAGACAGCCACAGACAGCCACACAGACAGCCACAGACAGACACATGGACAGACACATGGACAGACACACAGACAGACACATGGACAGCCACAAAGCCAGCCACACAGTCAGCCACATGGACAGACACACAGACAGCCACGGACAGACACATGGACAGACACATGGACAGACACACAGACAGCCACGTGGACAGACACAGAGCCAGCCTCATGGACAGACACACAGACAGACACATGGACAGTCACAAAGCCAGCCACATGGACAGACACACAGACAGCCACCCTCAGCCCTGCTGCTCCTCTGGCCTGGCACTGAGGGGCAGCCCTGGGGAGGGCCAGCAGAGGCTTCAGGGGATGAGCAGGGAAAGGAGGAGACCTCAGAGCTGTCTACAGCAGCCTGAAAGGAGGTTGTGGAGAGGCTGCTGCCGGTCTCTGCTCACAGGTGAGACAGAACAAGAGGGAATTGCCCCAAGCTGCCATGGGGTAGGTTTAGACTGGGCAGCAGGGAACATTTGTTTCCCAGCGAGAGTGCTCAGGCACTGGAGTGAGCTGCCCAGGGAGGTGCTGGAGTCACCAAGCCTGGAGGTGTTTCAAAGTCATTTGGATGTGGTGCTTGGGGACATGGGTGTAGGGTGAACTCTGTAGAGTAGAGGTAACGGTTGGACTTGGTGATCCTGAGGGGCTTTCCCAAGCTGAGTGTTTCTGTGATCCTGTGGATGGCTTCATACTCCAATGGGAATTAGATCCCAGAGGTGGCCTGTGGCTGCTGGAGCTGGATTCCAGCTCAGACACAGAGAGAACTGGGAACAGAGAGGCAGCAGTGGAAGAGTACTGCAGGTGAAGATGCCAGGGACAGGCCATAAAATGGCAACAGTGGAGAAGTGAATATCCTTTCATGAGAGCCTCACAAGCTTTATGTCTGGAAGCACAGCTTGGACCTGCCCCTTTGCTGCCTCTGCTGTGCCTGCTGCTCACTTCCCCTGCCGCTGCCAGCCGCTTCTCCCCATCCCCACCTTCCCTGAGGCCCCTGTGCTCTCCAAGAGCTTCTCCCATCTACACTCTTCGATTGAGTTTAACCTCTAACAAATACAATTCACTTTCCTGACCCTCCAAATGCCAAGTTGCAGTGAATTTACTCTCTCTGAGGCAGGCTCACAGTAAGTTCTTTACAGTGAGGCTGGTGAGACACTGGCACAGGTTGCCCAGGGAGGTTGTGGATGCTTCCTCCCTGGAGGTGTTTAAAGCCAGACTGGATGAGGCCTTGAGCAGCCTGCTCTAGTGGGAGGTGTCCCTGCCTATGGCAGGGGGTTGGAGCTGGATGGTCCTTGAGGTCCCTTCCAACCTAAACCATTCTATGATTCTATGATTCTATAAGTTACCGGGGGAGGGCTCCACTCTAAGCCATCACAGCAGCTTCCTGCCTGTCCTTGCTGCAGCTCAGACTCCTTCCTTTCCCCACTCTTCCCACGTTTCACTTCCACTCCCATCAGCCTCCTTCATTTTGCCACTAAATCAGCGTGGACTTCCAGGCAGAATTGTCCTCTTTCTTTGAGGTGAAATTACGACTTAATAAGTTCTCACTAAAGACTTTTCCATCCTCATTCACCTTTTCTTCTGCATTAAAATTCCCCTCCAAATTAATTCCACTCATCATCTTCCCCAGCTCTGCAGCTGAGCCTGTGCAGAGCCCCTCTCTGTCTGCTTGGTGGGGACTGCTCTCTCTTTGCCCCTGGTAAAGATAATCAGGTCATGATCACAGCTCCCTAGGCAACTACTAACATCCAAGGTGGGGATTCATTCATCCTGCTCCACCATAACGAGGGCTAAGCTAAATTGCCCCGTGCTGGGTGCAATACTTTTGCTGTCAGGCAGCCACCTCCCTCATATGCCACCACACTGACCACATTTGGCTCCTGCCAGCGCTGAGCCTCTGCTCTGATTTCCCTGCCAGTGCCTTATGGAGAGTGGGGCTGGAGCTGCTCATCCTGCTGCCCCAGCTGCCTGAGACAGGCAGGGCTTGCAGCCAGAAGGACCTGGACAGGCAGGAGGGGTGAGGCCAACCAACTTCATGGAGTCTCAATAGGCCAAGGGCAAGGTCCTGCAGCTGGGGCAGGGCAAGCCCAAGCACAGATCCAGGCTGGGTGAGCAGTGGCTGAGAGCGGCCTGCAGGAGAAGGCCTTTGGGGTGTCACTTGGTGCCAAAGTGCCCAGGGGCCAGCACTGGTGGCTGGCAGCCCAGAGCCAGCTGTGTGCTGGCTGCAGCCAGAGCAGGGAGAGCAGCAGCACAGGGAGGGGATTCTGCCCCTCTGCTCTGCTCTGCTCAGCCCTCACCTGCAGCACTGCCTCCAGCTCTGGGCAACGCAGCACAAGGACCTGGAGCTGCTGCAGAGGGGCCAGAGGAGGCCAGAGGAGGCCACAGAGGTGCTCAGAATCTGGAGAAGCTCTGCTGTGGGCACAGGCTGGCAGAGTTAGGGCTGTTGAGGCTGGAGAAGAGAAGGCTGCAGGGAGAGCTCAGAGCATCCTTCCAGTGCCTGAAGGGACTCCAGGAGAGAGCTGGGGAGGGACTTTTGAGAAGGGCTGGGAGTGATAGGGTGAGAGACAATGGATTGGAGCTTGAGGAGGGCAGATTGAGACTGGAGATGAGGAAGAAACTCCTGACAGTGAGGGTGGTGAACCACTGGCACAGGTTGCCCAGGGAGGCTGTGGCTGGCCCCTGCCTGGATGTGCTGAAGGCCTTGAGCAGCCTGTGCTGGTGGGAGGTGTCCCTGCCCCTGGCAGGGGTTGGATCAGCTTTAAGGTCCCTTCCAACCCAACCCTTTGCATGAATCTGTGCCTCTGTGAAATCCCAACCAGTTCCCTCTGTCAAAGAGGATGAAGGGGAGAAGGCAAAGCCCTTTCAGGCATGGTGCCAGGCTGTGCCAGGCTGGGATCCCAGACCTGCCTTCCCTCAGGCTTCCTTGGATTTTCTAAACCTGTGACCCTTATGTCCCTGCTGCCAATGGCCAGGACAGAGATTAGGTCCAGTCTGGCCTGTGCCTGGTGGTGGAAGTGCTGAGGAAGAAGGCAGCAGATATGTTGGCTGAGTACAAAGCTGAGCAACACCAGAGACCTGCAGGGCAGGCACCAGTCCAAAGAGATGCACTGGGGTAGGCACCAAGCTGGCAGTTCCTCAGAGAGGCCAGGAGCTGCTGGGCTCCTCTGCACCCACCTTGTCATCAGGCAACCTTCAGACACCTCTTAGTTGTCCTTGAGGCACTGGGGGTCCAATCTCTCTGTTGTCTCCATTGCCTTTCTTTCTGCACATCCTGCAGGAGGAAGGAGAAGCAATGGGGACAGTGAGGGCCTTGGAGCCTTGGTGCGTGGGGACAAGGCAGTAATTGGCTGCTGCATGTGCCCTGTGCCCACCAGGTTTGCCCCAGGAACTGTTGCCAGCTTTGTGAAGGGCAAGGCAAAGTGTCTGCCAGAAGGCTCTGTCCTCACAGGATCACAGATCAGAGCTCAGAGGATATTAGGGGTGGGAAGGGACCTCTGGAGACATCCAGTCCAAGCCTGCCAGAGCAAGGTCACCCAGCACAGGTGGCACAGGAGCACATCCAGACAGGGCCGGGAAGGCTCCAGAGCAGGAGACTGCAGAACCTCTCTGGGCAGCCTGTGCCAGGCCTCTGGGACCCTTCCAGCCAAGAAGTTCTTCCTCCCCTTGAGCTGCAGCTTCCTGTGCTGCAGTTTGCACCCAGTGCCCTTGTCCTGTGCCAGGGCACAAGTGAGCAGAGGCTGTCCCTGTGCCTGCCTTGCTGCCCCCAGCCCTCAGCTAGTGCCTGACTCTGCTCAGGTCCCCTCTCAGCCTTCTCCTCTGCAGGCTAAGCAGCCCCAGGGCTCTCAGCTCTCCTCCTCAGGCAGTGCTCAGGCCCTGCAGCACCCTTGCAGCCCTGTCCTGGCCTCTCTGCAGCAGTTCATGTTGCTGTCTCTCTTGAACTCACCTTGGGCTTCTTCCTTGAACTTCTTCCTTCTGCTGAAGTGAGGCCTGGAGAAGCAGCAGAAAGGAAAGGTTTGCAGTCATTGCTCAGAGCAGGGTTGGAGCTCAGGCTGTCTCCTCACTCCAGGTGACCCAAAACCATGGGACAAGAGGTGCCACTGCTTGGCTTCCTCCCTGGCACAGCAGCTGAAACCATTTCAAAGGGAGGACAGAGCAGCCAGAGGGGTGGCCTGGTAAGCAGGAGCAGGGAGGTCATTCTGCCCCTGTACTCTGCACTGGTTAGACCACACCTTGAGTACTGTGTCCAGTTCTGGGCCCCCCAGTTTAAGAGGGACATTGAGATGCTTGAGCGTGTCCAGAGAAGGGCAACGAGGCTGGTGAGAGGCCTCGAGCACAGCCCTACGAGGAGAGGCTGAGGGAGCTGGGATTGTTTAGCCTGGAGAAGAGGAGGCTCAGGGGTGACCTTATTGCTGTCTACAACTACCTGAGGGGTGGTTGTGGCCAGGGGGAGGTTGCTCTCTTCTCTCAGGTGGCCAGCGCCAGAACGAGAGGACACAGCCTCAGGCTGCGCCAGGGGAAGTTTAGGCTCGAGGTGAGGAGAAAGTTCTTCACTGAGAGAGTCATTGGCCACTGGAATGGGCTGCCCAGGGAGGTGGTGGAGTCGCCGTCCCTGGAGCTGTTCAAGGCAGGATTGGACGTGGCACTTGGTGCCATGGTCTAGCCTTGAGCTCTGTGGTAAAGGGTTGGACTTGATGATCTGTGAGGTCTCTTCCAACCCTGATGATACTGTGAGACTGTGATACTACTATGATAAGTGGTGAAGGAAAGGAGAATTGGCCCCTGAGGACCTGTAGCTCTCCCAGCTGAACAGAGCCAGTGCCTCCAGCAGGCATGGGCACTGCTCCCACAACTCCTGCTGCCCTGTATCCAGGGGATGGGCAGGGAGAGCTGGGCAATGGAGGGGCCTGAGTCAGGGAGCTGTGGCAGGACAGGGAGCTGCAGTTCACCAGGGCACAGATTACACTGGGTTGTAAAGGGGTTTAATTTGAATTCTGGGGAGATCTGAGGCTGATTTGATCGTTATTAAATAATTTATTCATACATACAAAAATTTTCCCAAACTTATATACAATAAACCCACACAAATCCTTTGTACACTGTTAGTGAAATCACTCTACAGAATGGCTATTTACAGTTGAATTAAACAATTTGGTATAGGTTTAGGAAAACTCCAGTCAGAGAGTCTGATGGCAGAAAGTGCCACTGGTGGAGTCAACAAGGTTCCTTTGATGGTTGAATAAGAGAGTTTGAGTACTCACAAATCAGAGTTTTGGTATCTATGGTCCCCAAAATGAGGTGAAGGCAGTCATGGAGTTGATCCCCGTGGGGATAACAGTTCTTGGGGTTCTGGGGCGCGCTGTCTGAGCAGATCAGACTGAATCACTGCAGGTCGGCATGGGACAAAGGCAGCAGCCTCAGGCAGAAGTCAGACGGGTGGAGAATGAAGAGGGTGGCGAAAGCCCAAAACAGGAGGCAACAGGCAAAGGCCCAAAGGCAAAAGGAAGGTCCCAAAGGCAAAGGAGGGGGTGTCCCAACGGCAAAGGAGGGGTGTCCCAAAGGCAAAAGGAAGGTCCCAAAGGCAATGGAGGGGGTGTCCCCAAGGCAAAGCAGGGTGCCTTGTTCACTCAGATTGCCCCATGTATAAGCAATGTATGGAGATGGATGGGTTTGTCGGCCATAGCACTGTCCAATAGGCTTCTGTCGTCAGGCAGGGACATGCCATATTTGGAGAGGTCCCCAGGTCCTGTACCCCAAACATGGGCAGAGCAGGAGCAAGCCACATGCCCAAGGCGTGAGCTTATGCAAGGTGACTGCCCCATGGATCTGAGCAGCCAGACAGAGTGGCGCCAAGGCCATTGTCCCCCCAGTGTGCCTTCAACGTGTTTACCTTCTGTCTGGGGTAGGTGAGCATGTCCAGGCAGGGCAAAAGCAAAGTGAGGAAGAGAAATAAGCCTATTTTCGGGCCTACAGCCCCTCCATGACAACTGGGTTGGAGCCCCTCCATGACAACTGGGTTGGAAGGGACCCTTCGAGTTAAGCTCGTCCAACCTCCCTGCAGGCAGCAGGGACAGCTCCGACCAGAGCAGGCTGCTCAGGGACACATCACAGCAGGTCTTGGATGTCTGCAGGGCCAGGGCCTGCCGTGGGTGGGGCTGAGGCTGCTGCTGGTACTCAGAACATGCTGCAGCTGCAGAAATGGAAGTGCTGCCTGCAGCAAGGTGTGCTGGGGCTGGAAGCTCAGACTGCAGCCTGGGAGGCTTCCTGCTCTGGTTGTGCTGCTGGGCTGTGGGTTCCTGGGAGCTGGCTCTCTTGCACAGGGGTGGTGGTGGGACAGATGGGGTAGCTGCTGGCTTTGAGTTTCTTTTGTGCTGTGCTTCCCCCCTGAATTTCACTGTGCTGCTTCTGTAAGCAGGCTGAGCTGAAGTAATC
This sequence comes from Tricholaema leucomelas, assembly GCA_013400475.1. NCBI lineage: Eukaryota > Metazoa > Chordata > Aves > Piciformes > Lybiidae > Tricholaema lacrymosa > Tricholaema leucomelas. Next base: position 8,085 of record WAAF01012587.1, read on the forward strand.
ATGCCCTGCATTATCAGACTAATGAGATCATCAGCTCAGGCAGTTATGCATCCTGAGCATGATATTGTATGTTCAACTCTTACCTCTTTATCTCAGCCCTGAGCTTTGTCTTACTTTCCCTCTCACTTTCATGCTGGGGGAGCAAACAGGTCAGACCTGGTGCTAAAGCATTACAGGGCCTCAAGCACAGCCCTGGGCAGCCTGTGCCAGGCTCTCCACACCCTCCCTGGCCACAACTGCCTCCTGATGCCCAACCTACCTCTGCCCTGCTCCACTGCCAAACCATTGCCCTGGGCCTGTCCCCACAGCCCCTTCTGAGCAGTCCCTCCCCAGCCTGCCTGCAGCTGCCCTGCAGCTCCTCAAGTGCAGCTCTGAGCTCTGCCTGCAGCCTTCTCCTCTGCAGGCTGCACAGCCCCAAGTCTGCCAGCCTGTGCCCACAGCAGAGCTGCTGCAGCCCTCTGAGCATCTCTGTGGCCTCCTCTGGAGCCTCTCCAGCAGGTTCAGGTCTCTCCTGTGTTGGGGTCCCACAGCTGGCCCCAGCCCTACAGCTGAGGTCTCCCCAGAGCAGAGCAGAGGGGCAGGAGCTCCTCTCTCCGTCTCTGCCCAAGCTGCTTTGGGCACAGCCCAGGCTGCCCTCAGCCTTCTGGGATGCAGTGAGCAGCACAATCTGCTCCCTGGTGCAGTCTCACCAGGTCTGCCAGCCCCACTCCTGCCTGTGGCAGATCCATCTGAAGCTCTTATCTGCTGCTCATTCACCTCTCTCTGGTTTTTCATCTTCCCAGGAGACTCACACACAGAGGACAACAGCCCTGAGCTCACCCTGGGAGGCTGCCAACAGGAGCACAGTGGCTGAGCTCTGCCAGGGTCCCCCAGATACCATCACTTCCAGTGGCATCTTTGCAGGGCTGCCTAAGGACTGCCTGTGACAGCAACCAAGCAGTCCTGCTGGGCCAGGCTGGGGAAAGAAGGCAGTAAGCAGCTGGGATTGGAGTGAGTTCTCTGCTGCTCTGTGAGAAAATTCAGTCATGGAATTACAGAATGGGTTGGGCTGGAAGGGACCTCAAAGCTCATCCAGCTCCACCTCCCACCAGCACAGGCTGCTAAGGGCTCATCCAGCCTGGTTTTGAACACCTCCAGGGAGGTTGTGGAGCACAGAAGCACAGAATGTGATCAAAGATCACATTGGGTGCTTCTGTGCTCCACAACCTCCCTGGGAAACCCGTGCCAGGGTCTCACCACCCTCAACCTGTGCCAGTGTCTCACCACCCTCACTGCAAAGAATCTCTTCCTCATCTCCAGACCCTTCTCAAGCTCCAATCCATTCTCCCTCATCCTGGCACACCCAGCCCTTGTCACAAGTCTCTCCCCAGCTCTCCTGGAGCCCCTTCAGGCACTGGAAGGCTGCTCTGAGGTCTCCCTGGAGCCTTCTCCAGCCTCAACAGCCCCAATTATCTAAGCCTGTTTTCACAGTAGAGCTTCTCCAGTTCTCTGATCATGTTCATGACCTCATAACCTCCTCTGGACACTCTCCAACAATTCCAGGTCCTTCTTATGCTGGGGGCCCCAGAACTGGATGCAGTGCTGCAGGTGTAGACTGAGCAGAGCAGAGCAGAGCAGAGGAGTAGAATCCCCTCCCTGAAGAGGAACAGAAGAAGGAAGCCAACTAAGAGTCACTCCTCAGAGACTCCTTGGTGAGAGGCTTCTCAGTCAGGCAGACCGAAGCTGTCCTGGATAGAATATCAGGAGCAGTGTCGCCAGCAGGACAAGGAAGGTTCTTCTGCCCCTTTACTCAACACTGCTCAGGCCACATCTTGAGTGCTGTGTCCAGTTCTGGGCCCCTCAATTCAAGAGAGATGTTGACGTACTGGAAAGTGTCCAGAGAAGGGCAACAAAGCTGGTGAGGGGCCTGGAACATAAACCCTATGAGAAGAGGCTGAGGGAGCTGGGGGTGTGCAGCCTGCAGAAGAGGAGGCTCAGGAGTAACCTCATTGCTGTCTACAACTACCTGAAGGGAGGCTGTAGCCAGGTGGGGTTGGGCTCTTCTGCCAGGCAACCAGCAACAGAGCAAGGGGACACAGTCTCAAGCTGTGGCAGGGCAGGTCTAGGCTGGATGTTAGGGGGAAGTTGTTGGCAGAGAGAGTGATTGGCATTGGAATGGGCTGCCCAGGGAGGTGGTGGAGTCGCTGTGCTGGAGGTTTTCAAGAGAAGCCTGGCTGGGGCACTTAGTGCCATGGTCTGGTTGACTGGATAGGGCTGGGTGCTAGGTTGGACTGGATCAGCTTGGAGGTCTCTTCCAACCTGCTTGATTCTATTCTATCCTGGATCCTGCAGGAGGTGAAGGAGTGAGTTAATCCAGGGGCAGGCAGTGAACTCCGTAGCTGATGCCCCTGGGGATCTCTGACTCATTGCTGTCCAAGGGCTCCTCTCTTGCCTGCATCACCCCTGTGGCCATGCAGCAAAGGGAGAAGGAGCAGGAGGAGCCTCCCTGTCCCAGCAGCTGCACAGCTGTGGTGGCAAGCTGGGGGCTGCATGAGGTCTCTGCTGTGTTTTGGGCTGCCAAGGGCACAGGGCTGCTGGGTGCTCCCCATTCTACTTCTGACTTCGGGAGGTGACTTTAGAAGAGTCTTCTGGCCCTGGTCAGTCCCTGCAGAAAGAGACAGTCTGTCTGCATGTTGCATGTCGAGGTCAGCCAGCAGGGGCCGAGGGTCGGTGCTGGAGCATCTCTGGGCTCCCCAGTGCCTGCTGTGCTGGGAGCTGCCTGCTGACACCGGCGGCAGCAGCCCTGCCCCGAGGGTTAAGCTGCGCTGTTCAAAAGATGAGTTAAGTTACTTCACATCATCTAAGCTTCTCTAATGAAACCTCCTCTTCCCCTTTGGAGGTAATCTTCCTTTGATCAAACCCTCTTCTCTTCTGATGAAAACACAGTGCAGTAATCAAGGAGCTAATCTGAGCCAGAGCAGCCTTCAGACCCCTCCTAACCCAGAGCATCACCTTCGCGGTGCCTGCTGCCTGCTCTCCTTGCTCTGTACCAGGCAGCTGCACCTGCCCTGCTGCTTCAGCCCCCAGCCCTGCTGGCAGACAGCCTCCAGACGGCCGCAGTGGGGCAGGATCTGTGCAGGGCTCCTCACACAGCCACCTGGAGCCAGCCCGAGCAGAGAGGGAGATCTACCCCCGCCTGCTCCTCGCTGTGAGCAGCCTCCAAGGAGCAGCAGGGCTCTTAACCTCTAAATCCACTTTTATTAGAGTATAAACTTGAGTAACTACACCTCTGAAGGGGGAGGGACAGGGAGCAGCTAGGCCAGATGATACAGGAATGAAAAAGCTGACAAACAGCCCTTCCCCTTCCTAGTCTGTGCCTGAGGGTCAGCCTCTGCCTCTGGTTTGCTTTTACCTCAGTCAGAGGTCTTCGGAGCTGTAACAGTCTCTTGCTGAGTCCCTTCTGCTCCCTGCCTCCTTTCTGCCACCTCACCAAACACTCCTGACTGCGTGGGACAATCTCACTGTGCAGGGAGGTGACTCTGACAGAATCCTGGAATGGGCTCAGCTTGGCAGGGACCTCAGAGGTCATCTGCCCTGTGCAGCCTGCTCTGGCTGGGGACTGCTGCCCACTGGGGGTTGGGCATGATGCCCTTGGAGGGTGCCTTCCAGCCCCAAGCACTCTGTGAAGCTGTGATGTGCTGCAGCACCAAGCCCATGCTGCTGGAAACTCTCCTTTGGCTCCTCTGAACCCTTTGCAGAGCTGCACTGCAGGCTGTGGCTCTCCTGCAGCACTCACCGAGGCCATTCCCCTCCTCCTCCTCGCTGGGGAAGAGGCTGCAGTGACCTCGTGTGAGCACAGGCTCACTGTGCAGTGCCCTGCTGGGGCAGCTTGGCCAGCTGCAGGGGGCAGGCTGCACCCAACCTCCAGCGGGGCTCAGGGCTGGGTGAGCTCACTTGGGCTGGAACGGCCCAGAGAGGAGCAGGCCCTGTTCTTGCCTGCCTCGGCACTGTGCAGGAGCAGGGAAGAGGCTCAAGAACGATCCTAGGACAGCTCAGCTTGGAAGGGACCTCAGAGATCATCTGCTCTGGGCAGGCTGCTCTGGTTGGGGCTGTCCCTGCTGCCTGTGGCGGGGTTGGGCAGGAAGCTCCTGGAGGGTCCCTTCCAGCCCTATGCACTCTGCCAATCATGGACATAGAATCATGGAATCATGGACTCATGGAATCATGGACTCATGGAATCATAGAGTCATGGAATCATAGAGTCATGGAATCATGGACTCATAGAATCATAGAATCATAGAATGGTTTAGGTTGGAAGGGACCTCAAGGATCATCCAGCTCCAACCCCCTGGGTGATTGTCTGCCTCTTCATTAGCTGATCCAGCCAGGTTTTGCTCCTCACTCTGGCAAGGATCTTTAAATTATGCTCTTCAGACAATAAATGCCAGCAGAAACTTGTCCTCTCTTCACTAACTCCACTGGATGGAGCTCATTTTGCAGCTCAAAATTCCTTCTTTTTCATGTTGGTTTTGGGGATGAGCTCTGCAAGGTAAACATGCAGCAGTGCTCCAGAAACTTCATCCAGATCCTCTGGAGCGCATCCAGAGGAGGCCACTGAGATGCTGAGAGGGCTGCAGAAGCTCTGCTGTGGGCACAGGCTGGCAGAGTTGGAGCTGTGCAGCCTGGAGAAGAGAAGGCTCCAGGGAGACCTTAGAGCAGCCTTCCAGTGCCTGAAGGGGTTCCAGGAGAACTGGGGAAGGACTTTGGGCAAGGGCTGGGAGTGACAGGATGAGAAAGAATGGATTGGAGCTTGAGGAGGGCAGATTGAGAGTGGACATGAGGGAGAGATTCTTTGCAATGAGGGTGGTAAGACACTGGCAGAGGTTGAGGGTGGTGAGACACTGGCACAGGCTGCCCAGGGAGGTTGTGGAGCACAGCTTCTGTGCTCCACAACCTCCCTGGAGGTGTTCAGGACCAGGCTGGATGAGGATTTGAGCAGCCTGTGCTGGAGGGAGCTGTCCCTGCCCATGGCAGGGGGGTTGGCACTGTCTGATCTTGTCTTTCCCTTCTAACTCAACCCATTCTGTGAGTCCAAGGTGGTGGATCCAGACCCTTCACAGGCAGAGGTGTGTCAGGTCTGCTCTGCCGTGGATTTCTGACGATGCTGAGCCCTTCATAAGGGTCACCAGGTGCTGATTTTCCTTGGAAGTCCCAAAGCTGTTAGGTCTAATGGAGAGAGGATGAAGAACTGAGACTTGCAATGGCCTTGGGAGGGGGGCAGGCTGGTGTGCAGCTCAGCAGGACACAGCACCAAGAGAGGCAGCTGCCCTGGGTGTGCTTGAAGGACCTGCTGTGCTGTTCAGCACTGAGGATTCAGTCTTCAGGAGGCCCCAACCTGACTGCTTGCTGAACACAGCCCAGAGAAGCCCACCTGGTGCTGCTGCAGCCAGAGCTCAGCCAAGCTGAGGAGCAGGAGCAGACTTCTCTGGGAGGTGCAGGTTTGATTAGGAAGATCAATTAATGTAGAATTTACCATGCCCAGTGGCAACCAGTCCCAGGGGGCAGCTCCTCCCACTGTGCCTAATCTGCTCCTCAGCTTCAGCCTTCAAGCTCCATGGGACAGTCATCAGATCTTCTTCTGACTTCTATTCATCATGTAAAGCCTCCTGCTCCTGGAAATCTCCTCAGGAGCAAATAATTCCAGGAGTAGAATTCTATGATTCCATGACTCTATGATTCTATGATTCCATGAGTCTGTGATTCCATGAGTCCATGATTCTATGAGTCCATGAGTCCATGATTCCATGATTCCATGACTCTATGATTCCATGACTCTATGATTCCATGATTCTGTGATTCCATGAGTCCATGATTCTATGATTCCATGACTCTATGATTCCATGACTGACTTGCTGGAGGGCAGGGATGCCATCCAGAGGGACCTGGACAGGCTGCAGAGGTGGGCCCAGGCCAACCTCATGACGTTTAACAAGGCCAAGTGTAAGGTCCTGCACCTGGGTCGGTGCAATCCCAGGCACAGCTCCAGGCTGGGTGGGGAATGGCTGAGAGCAGCCCTGAGGAGAAGGACCTGGGGGTCTGGGTCGACGAGAAGCTCAACATGAGCCTGCAGTGTGCACATGCAGCCCAGACAGCAACCCTGTGCTGGGCTGCATCAAGAGCAGTGTGGCCAGCAGGGCAAGGGAGGGGATTCTCCCCCTTTACTCTGCTCTCCTCAGACCCCACCTGGAGTACTGTGTGCAGTTCTGGAGCCCCCAACACAAGAAGGACATGGAACTGCTGGAGCGGGTCCAGAGGAGAGCCACGAAGATGCTCAGAGGGCTGCAGCAGCTCTGCTATGAGGACAGGCTGAGAGAGTTGGGGCTCTGCAGCCTGGAGAAGAGAAGGCTTCGAGGAGACCTTAGAGTGGCTTTCCAGTATCTGAAGGGAGCCTACAGGAAGGCTGGGGAGGGACTATTGACAAGGTCTAGTAATGTCAGGACGAGGGGGAATGGGTTTAAGCTGGAAGAGGGGAGATTTAGACTGGATGTTAGGAGGAAGTTCTTTACAGTGAGGGTGGTAAGACACTGGAACAGGTTGCCCAGGGAGGTTGTGGATGCTTCCTCCCTGGAGGTGTTTAAGGCCAGGCTGGATGAGGCCTTGAGCAACCTGCTCTAGTGGGAGGTGTCCAGGAGCCAGGCAGCCACCATCAGTCAGCTCCCAGCCCTTCACAGAGCGGAGAGGCTCTGCCTTTTATTAAACTGCTGCAGTGAAAATAAGGCCTCAGGCAAGAAAGCTTCTCCCCATGGCAGCAGGGCACGTCCAGAGGGCTGCAGCAGCTAACCCCCAGAGGCTGCATGGGATGGAGCCATGCAGATGCTCTCCAAAGGGCAGGCAGTGTCCCTGCAGGCACAGTGGCCTGGAGCACTGCTCCTGTCACAGATGGGCTGCAGAGGCTGTCCCTAGGGAGCAGGAGCTGATGGCTGAGGCTGGGAAATCAGCGCTAGTCCATTCTGAGCAAGATAAGCATGGGGCAGGGCAGAGTAGGAGCTGAAGGGGGGGGCAGCAGCATGCCCCAGAGCTGAATCTGAAGGTGGCTTGTGCTGGCAGGTGGTGCACACACACAGGCAGAGCTCCTTCCCAACTTAAATGTGACAAAAGTAGCATTTAAAGAGCCCTGCTGCAGTCTCAGCACTTAGTGGGAGCTTGGTCTGCCCCCAGGGCTGCAGGGCTGCTGTGGGCCCCTCACTTCAGAGGCCACAGACAGCAGAGCTGCAGCACTCAGGCCAGGCCAGGAGTGACTCTGTTCTGTTGCAGGGGCAGCTTCAAGCCCTAATGCAGCCTTCCTGAGGAGCACAGCTAAGGCAGGTGAGGATGTCCAGCAGAGTGGGGGAGACCCTTCCCAGCCCTTCAGCTGCAGACCTCTTGGGCTCTGCTGCCCAGAGGAGCCTGCCCAAAGCTCCTTCCTGAGCCACTGTGGGTCCTGTGGGTGCCAAAGTCTGGAGAGCCCTGTGGCTGCCAAGGACTACAAAGCCCTGTGGCTGCCAAGGATGAAGGGTCTCTGTGGGTGCCAAGGAAGGAGCCCTGTGGGTGCCAAGGAGGAAGGAGCCCTGTAGGTGCCAAGGAGGAAGGAGCCTGTGGCTCTGCTGGCTGAGTCTCCAGTGGCTGGTCAGGCACAGAGGACCAGGGAGGTCTGCTGCTGTGCAGCAGGGGCTGGGTGCCCTTGCTCCGGGTTTTGCTCCCCTTCCCATGGCACTGACAGACCACACCAGCTGCACCCCAAGCCACAGAGAAGCTTCTCCTTCCCTCAGACAAGAGCCTGTTGGCTGGGTGCAAGGGCCAAGTGCTCACACCAGCAGCCCTTCAGGAGGCCATGAAGGGAGCTGGGCTGAGCTGTGTGTCTGTGCTCCAGGAGCAGAGTGGCAGCCAGGTGGGCAAGGTGCAGAGCTCAGCACTCTGCACGCCCTGCACTCAGCTTTGCCCTTCATTAGCAGCTGGCAGCTGCTCTGCTGCTGAGGGAGGCTGGGGGTCACCAGGGACAAATGGTCAGGCACAGACCTGCTGCTCCTGAGCTGGGCAGAGGGCAAGCAGCCTGGCACCTCTGCCTACCAGTGACACTGAGAGAGCCTCGGGAGGCTTCACTAAACCTCCCCAGGGCTAAGAAGCTGAGCCCACAGGTGGGACTGCACCACAGTGAGGGACACACATGGGACAGGGCACCAGAGGGTTGCAGGAGAGGTGGAGAGGATGTGTCAGAGCAGCACAACCTTTGTGAAGGAGTCAGAGAAGGTCTAAAACTCCTCTGTGACCCCCAACAGGAGCCAGGGCAGGAAGGGCTCCTTCCCCAGAGCAGAGGCCAGGAGTTCACAGGGAAACAACACGCTGAGGGGTGCTGTCCATATGCCAGAGGGACACGATGGCACCCAGAGGGACCTGGGCAGGCTGCAGAGGTGGATCCAGGAAATCCTTAGGAGGTTCAACAAGAGCAAGTGCAGAGCTCTGCCCCTGGGTCAGGGCAGCCCTTGGTCCCAGTGCAGGTTGGGGGTGAGGAGATGGAGAGCAGCCCTGAGGAGAAGGATTTGAGGGTGCTGGTGGAGGAGAAGCTGGGCAGGAGCCAGAAATGGACACTGGCAGCACAGGAGGCCAAGGACAGCCTGGGCTGAATCCAGGGCAGTGTGGGCAGAGCTGCAGAGAGGAGCTCCTGCCCCTCTGCTCTGCTCTGGGGAGACCTCAGCTGCAGGGCTGGGGCCAGCTGTGGGACCCCAACACAGGAGAGACCTGAACCTGCTGGAGAGGCTCCAGAGGAGGCCACAGAGATGCTGAGAGGTCTGCAGAAGCTCTGCTGTGGGCACAGGCTGGCAGAGTTGCTTGGTAGGACCTGGAGGGACTATAGGAAGGCTGGGGAGGGACTGTGCCCAAAGGGCTGCAGGGACAGACCAAGGACAGTGCTTTGGAATGAGAGCAGAGCAGACTGAGACTGGAGCATGAGGAACAAACTCTGCAGCAGGAGGCTGCTGGAGCACTGCAGCAGGTTGCCAGGGAGGTGGTTGAGGCCCAGCCCTGGAGATACTGCAGGTGAGGCTGGACAGGGCTGTGGGCAACCTGCTCCAGTGGAGGATGTTAGGCTGGGTGAGCCCTGGAGGTCCTTCCAGCCCAGCCCACCCTGTGGGTGTTGAGTCTCTGACTCCTTGCTGCACAGTACCTACAGAACTGAGGAGTGGATGCTCAGGGCAGAAAACACAGAAGCTGAGCCCCTTCAGAAGGCCAGAGGTGATTGTGACCTTCTGCTCTCTAGTGCAGAGTCCTCGATGCTGTCCCAGCCCTTAGCACTGCTTTTGGCTGCAGCAGCTCCCAGAGGGCACAGGCAGAGCAGGACCATGGCTGTGGGAGAAGGGCTGAGGCTGGAGCCTCGTCAGGTCCAGGGACAAGGCTGCTGCGAGTCTCTGGGTGCTGCAAGCTCTCACTGCCTGCTCCTGGCCAGCATCTCCTGTGCCAGCACAGAGTCCTTACCCACAGGGCTGCTTTCTGTTGCCTCATTGCCTGCCCTGGCTGCAGCTCTTTCAGACATCATCAGGTTTGTCCTGCTCATCAAAACACGCTGTGAAAGCAGGGTCAGTCTGGTTCCTCTTGCTGCTTTGTTTCCAGGAGAATCACAGAAACACAGAATCAGTTCAGCAGGTTGGCAGAGAGCTCCAGGCTCACCCTGCCCAATCACCCAGACCATGGCACTAAGTGCCCCAGCCAGGCTTGGATTAAGCACCTCCAGGGATGGGCACTGCACCACCTCCCTGGGCAGCCCATTCCAATGCCAATCACTCTCTCTGCCAACAACTTCTTCCTAACATCCAACCTGGAGGTCCCTTCCAGCTGAGACTCAACCTGCAGCACTGCCTCCAGTTCTGATGCCCCCAGCACAAGGAGGACATGGAGCAGCAGAAGGAGCTGCGGGAGCAGGCACAGAGGAGGCCATGAAGGTGCTCAGAGGGCTGGAGAACCTCTTCTGCAGGGACAGGCTGGGGTTCTGTGATCCTATGGCATGCCAGGGGCTGGGCACTCTGCTGAGCATGGCTCCTGAGCTGGGCTGCTCAGAGCAGCTGCTCCCTGCCTGCCTGGGTCTCTTCTCCACCTTGCTGCACACTCCTCAGGGAGGAAGTGAGGTTAGAGTCACCGTCCCTGGGGGCATTTAAGGACAGGTTGGATGTGGCACTCAGTGCCATGGGCAGGTCTGTGTGGTGCTCTTAGGTCACAGGCTGGGCTGCAGCATCTCAGAGGTCTGCTCTGGCCCCAGGAATGCTGTGCTTGAGTGTGCTCTGCTGTCGCCTTCCTCTGCTTTTACTCTGCTTTTACTGTGATTTCCTGTGGATTTCCTGTGACTTTCCTCTGATTTTCTGTGATTTTCTGTGATTTTCCTGTGACTTTCCTCTGATTTTTCTGTGATTTTCCTCTGAATTTCCTGTGCTTTTCCTGTGATTTTCCTGTGAATTTCCTCTGATTCTCCTATGATTTTCCTGTAGTTTCCTGTGCTTTTTCTCTGATTTTCCTGTGCTTTTCCTGTGTTTTTTACCCTGTGTTTTCTCTGTGATCTTTCTGCCTGCAGCCACTGCCCCACAGCTGTGACATCCCAGATTAGGCTGCTGGGACCATTTACTCCTACAAGGTAAATTCCTGTGCCAGTGGGCACTGAGGCAATGGAATCAGCATCCTCAGTGCGCACAGGGCAGGTGGGAGGTGAGAGGCTGCCTGGGCAGAGTCGGGTGTGGATGCTCAGGAAATGCTGCTCAGAGAGCAGTGGCAGGCAGGGGAGCCAGGCTGGCTGGGAGCAAGGAGGGTGCTCCTGCTGGGAACGCTGCTGTGGGGCACAGCAGGGTGCAGCTGGCACGGCAGAGGGCAGGCTGTGGCATTTTGGAGAGGCAAGGTGAGGAGAGGCTCTCGGTGCTGCAGACGCTGCAAGGGCAGAGCCCTCCTGCCTGTGGGGGTCCCCTGGGCTCAGGTACCCAGTGCAGGGAGCCACAACAGTTCCTCCATCGCCTGGGACACATCCTGGGTATGTTTGAGTCACATCTCACATAGACCCAGGAGCACAGGGATGGGGCTGGAAGGCAGCAGGGACAGAGTCCAGCTGGGACGTTGGCCAGGGAAGAAGAGGCTTGGCCCTGGGGATCCCTCAGCTTGCTCCTAAGGCTGCAATCCCTTGGTGGGCAGTTGATGCTTCCCTCTGCTGTCTGCTCCTCCCTGCAGGTGTCCCCTCTGCCTTCCTGCCCCCCAAGGTGTGTCAGAAGCTGTGGCAGTGCCCTTGGTGTGCCCAGGAGCAAGTGTCAGGCAGAGGCTTTCTGCAGCCCAGCCCTTGGCAGGAGCTGTGCCCATCAGCTTCTCCCTGCCAGCAGCAGCCCCTGGCTGTGCCAAGCTGCCCTGAGCTGCAGAGTGCCTCCGTGAGCCGAGCCTGAGCTGGGCAGGGACAGCAGTGAGCAGAACCAGCTCTGCTCTGGCTCCCAGCAGGACAGAAGCACAACCTGTAAGAGATTGGAAAGTCCACAGCAAGCACTTCTTGCAGGCTGTGTCTGTCCCTCAGGAGCCCAGGCCCACAGAGGAGCAAAGGCTGCTGACCAGCTCCTGCACACAAGTGCTGCCCCAGCAGCCCTGCCAGGACTGTCTCCAGAGGACTAATGAGAACAGGAACCTTGGAGACGCAAGTGTGGGTCTGCTGGTGATGGTGCAGCTGATGTCATGGCTCCAGCAGGTAGCAGCAGATGCTGGCACCTCCTGAGGCCTGTGAGTCATGGTCAGGCACCAGATGAAGCTCTGAGCCACCCTCTGAGTCAGGGCTGACTAAGGAGTTGGATAAGGAAGATGAAGGAGCCTAATAGAGTGCCCTGGAGAAGCTGCAGCAGAGAGCCTGCTGCAGACGGGTGAGGAGGGTGAGGCAGCCACGTGGCAGATCCCAGGGCTTGAATCATCTCTGCACACAAAACTCTTGCTTTTGATAGCACAGAGCACGTTTGGGAGCTGCTTTCAGCCCTTCCCTTGCTATGGAACCAGTGCCACTCTCTGCAGAAATGCCTCAGTGTCAGCTTTGGTGGATGCCTGGAGGGTGAAGGCAGAAGGATCCATCCCATCCTCTGCTCTGGACTCGTGTGTGGCTCACAGTCCCCTCAAGACACCCTGCCCCAGCCCAGCGGCTCATTTCTGGCTGCAAGATGTCCCCTCTCCAGCAACCTGCATCAGCCTGTCCCTGCAGGTGCCACCTCCTGCAGACAATGCACCTCTCACCCACAGCCAGGGGTTCCAGCCTGGCCTGGCACCAGGCCCTGCCTGCCAGGGGACTTCTGGAATGCTCCAGAGCTCTTCCCCCTGCTTCTCTCCAGCCGTCGCACGGGAGGGCACCCACCAGTGGGTAGCTCTTTTCCTATGTGAGGAACAAGTTGGGCAGCTGGGGTGAGGGATGAGGGTTGCTGGGCTGCCAGTAAAGCTGTCTGGGGTTGTGTGTGCATGGCCACAGGCTCTTGGGCACTCTCACCCCATGCAGGTCTTCTGTGTGGAGTTAGAGATGGATTTAAGGAAAGGAACTCGCTCCCAGGGAGCTCTGGGCTGGAAGGGATGGGATGGCAAAGAGAGGTGGAGAGGTTGTCTAATGTCTGTATCAGTGACAGAGACTGAGGCACCCTCAGCAAGTCTGCAGCTGACACCAAGCTGAGTGCTGTGGTTGGTAAGGCTGAAGGACAGGATGGAGCCATCCAGAGGGACCTGGGCAGGCTGCAGAGGTGGCTGAGGAGAAGCTCAGGAGGTTCAATCAGGTCAAGTGCAAGGTCCTGCCCCTGGGTCAGGGCAAGCCTCGGTACCAGTGCAGGCTGGGGGTGAGGAGATGGAGAGCAGCCCTGAGGAGAGGGACTTGGGGGTGCTGGTGGGGGAGAAGCTGGGCAGGAGCCAGCAGTGGGCACTGGCAGCACAGGAGGCCAAGGGCAGCCTGGGCTGCATCCAGAGCAGTGTGGGCAGAGCTGCAGAGAGGAGCTCCTGCCCCTCTGCTCTGCTCTGGGGACCACACAACCTCCTGGCTCCTTCCACAGGGCTGTGGTCCCACCAAAATCCACACCAAAATCCCCACCAAAGCCTCCCTAGGCTCAAGAGACAAAAAGAGAGGAAATGTCCTGGAATTGTGCCAGGGGAAGGTTAGGTTGGAGAGGAGGAAAAAATCCTTTGCTGCCAGAGTGGTCAGGGACTGACACAGGCCTGGAGGTGTTCCAGAACCATGTGGCCATGGCACCTGGGGCCATGGTTTGGTGCCCACGGTGGGGTTGTGCTGCTGGTTGGAGTGGGTGAACCTGGAGGCTTTGTCTACCCAAGCAGCTGTGTGGTTCTCTGATTGCTGTTATGAATACATCAATGGGACTCAAGCTCTCCACTGTCACCAGCTTCATCTGAGCTTACCTGGCTGGGCTCAGCAGGAGCAGACCTCCCTGCCCTGGCTGGCAGGATCCCAAGGCAGACACCTGGAGGTGTTTGAGACTTTTTCTCACTGCAGAATTAGATTTCTTCATGTCTGAACCAGCAGCTGCCAGGACGTGTGAATGCTTCCTGGAAGCAGGCAGGGAGGAAGGTGCTGACAAACTCATAATCTTACTTCTATTTTGCTGCCACAGAGCACAGACAGTGGGCAGAGCCCTGCCAGCTCAGCCAGCCCAGCCCTGCCCCCTGGGCACCACTCAACCCTGCCCCTCAGCACCAGGGCCACAGCTGCTGCAAGCCCTCCAGGGATGAGCACTGCAGCACTGCCCTGGGCAGCCTGGGCCGAGCTCTGAGAAGCCTTCCAGGCCACAAAGAGCTCCTGAGCTGCAGCCTGAGCCTGCCCTGGGCCACCTTGGACCCATTGCCTCTGCTGCTGTGCCTTGGCACCAAGGAGCAGAGGCTGCCCCCTGCTCACTGCCCCCTCCCTGCAGGCAGCTGCAGAGAGCAAGGAGCTCTGCCCTCAGCCTCCTCTGCTGCAGCCTGCACCCCCCCAGCTCCCTCAGCCCCTCCTCACTTCCAGCTGCTGCAGGCCCTTCTCCAGCCTGGCTGCCCTGCTCTGGACAGGCTCCAGCCCCCCCATGTCTGAGGGGCACAGAGCACAGCACTGCAGAGCTCTCCTCTGCTTCCAGTGACTGCCAGCCCTGAGGGGAGGCTCAGCTGCATCACCACAGAGCTGTCCGTGGTGTGGCCTCTGTCCTCAGCCCTGCAACAATGGCATCTGACTGTAAATGAGGGCCAGGCTTTAGGGTCACTCCTGTCTGCTTTTACACATCCAGCTCAGGATTTCACCCCAGGGCCTCTAAGACTGCAGGCAGCAATTTCTAGCAGGACAAAGCAGCTCCCCTGCACTGAGCACCTCCACCCTCACCTCCAATCAGGGAGGGTCTCCTGCCCCTCTGCTCTGCCCTGCTGAGATCTCTTCTTGAGCACTGCCTTCAGTTTGGGGCTCCCCAGTTGCAGAGGGACAGGAACTGCTGGAGAGAGTCCAAGGGAGGGCTGTGAGGATGAGGAAGGGACTGGAGCACTGCCTGGTGAGGAGAGGCTGAGGGCCCTGGGGCTGAGAATCTGGAGAGGAGAAGGCTGAGAGGGGATTGAATCAATGTCTGTAAGTGCCTGGGGGCTGGGGGTCAGCACGGGGGGACAGGCTCTGCTCACTGCTCCTGGCTCAGGACAAGCAGCACTGGATGGAAGCTGCAGCACAGGAGGTGCAGCTCAGCACAAGGGCAACTTCTTGCCTGGAAGGCTCCCAGAGCCTGGCACAGGCTGCCCAGAGAGGCTGTGGAGCCTCCTCTGGAGCCTTTCCAGGCCTGTCTGGATGTGTCTCTGTGTGCCCTGAGCTGGATGGGATGGTCCTGCTCTGGCAGGGGTTGGACTGGATGAGCTCTTTGGGTCCCTTCCAATCCCTGACATCTGTGAGCTGTGATCCTGTCAATCCAAGCCCTACAGAGAGCATGGCCTGAGGCACTGATGAACTCTGCTTCTCCCAGTGCTAGAGGCTGCATCCCTTGTCCTCAGGCACAGAGAAGCCTGACAGTGCCCTGGGGAGAGACCATGGCTGGGACCCATGAGAAGGTGTCCAGAAGTGTGACCAGCAGGGCAGGCAGGAGATTCTGCAACCTGCAGCACTGCCTCCAGCTCTGGGGAACACAGCACAGGAGAGACCTGGAGCTGTGGAGAGGGACCAGAGGAGGCCACAGAGCTCAGAGGCTGGAGAAGCTCTGGTGTGGGCACAGGCTGGGAGAGTTGGGGCTGTGTAGTCTGGAGAAGAGAAGGCTCCAGGGAGACCTCAGAGCAGCCTTCCAGTGCCTGAAGGGACTGCAGGAGAGCTGGGGAGGGACTTTGGAAAAGGGCTAGGAGTGACAAGAGCAGAGGCAATGGATTAGAGCTCGAGGAGGGCAGATTGAGAGTGGAGATGAGGAAGAGATTCTGGAGAGTGAGGGTGGGGAGAGACTGGTACAGATTAAGGGTGGTGAGACACTGGCACAGGTTGAGGGTGGTGAGAGCCTGGCACAGGTTTCCCAGGGAGGTTGTGGAGCGAAGATCACATTGGGTGCTTCTGTGCTCCACAACCTCCCTGAAGGTGTTCAGGACCAGGTTGGATGAGGCCTTGAGCAGAGCCTGGGTGCAGGTGGGAGTGAGACCTCGTGGCCCTACAGTAGAGGGAAGAGCAGCACTAGGAATTAACTTGCTAGGCCCTTTCCCTGCAGCGCCATGCTCCAAGCTGGACACTGGGCACATTCCAGCCCTCAGACACTTGCTGGGACCAGCTTCATCCTGCAGGGAAATTGCCACAAAGCCCAAGTGCAAACCTCAGCTTCCCTTCCTTTGCTCTGGAGATAAAACCTCAGCCCAGAAAACCCTCAGTAAAACAAACCCTGCAGATTTCGATGCCATCGGTGCCCTGGCAGGTTAGCAGATCTGCAGCTTCACGGCTGCCAGGCAGGTCCCTGCCCTGGCACTGCCTTCATTTCAACTGCAAAAGGCAAAAGCTCCCCAAAGCAGTCACTTCCCTAGGCAGGAAAGTGAGAAGAGCAGATCTGAGCCTCCTGTCACTTGATTTTGCATCTGGGTGGTTGGCATCTGATAGCAGCCAGAAAGGCAAACCTGGCTGGCATTAGGAGGGCTCAGGGAGCTTTGCAGTAATGCTGCATGCAGATGATGCGTTAATATATTGATCTGATCCAGCTCAAGCCCTGCCTAATCTATTAGCATTAATATCTGAGTTGGAGGATAGAGGCAGACAGAAAACAAACTGTGCCAAGCTGCCTGAGCAGCGCCAGACCCCTCAGCGCTGCGCCACAGCTCCTCTGAGTTCTCAACGCCCCCAGTCTGGGATGAAGGCTGAGCCTGTCCTGCTCTGCTCTGCTCAGCCCTCACCTGCAGCACTGCCTCCAGCTCTGGGGAACACAGAGCAAGGACCTGGAGCTGGTGCAGAGGGGCCAGAGGAGGCTTCCAAGAAGCTCACAGGCTGGAGAAGCTCTGCTGTGAGGACAGAGTTGGCCTGTTGAGCCTGGATCAGAGAAGGCTGCAAGGAGACCTTGGAGCAGCCTTCCAGTGCCTGAAGGGGCTGCAGGAGAGCTGGGGAGGGCACCTCCAAGTCTCCCTATTTTGGTCCCAAGGCATCCCCCCTTGTCCTGGCACAGCAGGACAAGGAGAGTTAGTCCCCAGCTTTCTGATTAGCTCTTCACCTTCTGAAAGGTCACCAGAAGCTCTCTCTGGAGCCTTCTATCCTCAGGCTGTGGGGAAGGCCCTGAAGGGCTCTTGCTGGGACACCTGCACCTTTTGGTGCTGTTTTCTCCCTCAGCTCATGGAATTTGTGTCTCTGTGGAGGAGCAAACAGACAGCAAAGCCCTTTAAGTCCAGCTCCCTAATTCCTGCAGCTGCGGCAGCTGGGGACAGAGGTCTGGGCTGTGTGCTTTGGAAGCAGGAGGGCTCACAGCAGGGCCAGGATTCACCCAGGGCTTGTCTTGCTCGCAAGCCACAGGAGCGTTTGACTCCTGCTGGCAGGTGAAGGGCACGCTGCAGGCCAAGGCCAGCCTATCTCTGTGATTGCTGAGCCAGAGGAAGATGGATCTTATCTTTGGGATGACTGAGGAGAGCCATGGAAAGGTGGAGCAAGGACAGAGCTCTGTGGGTTCACTGCAGACCTTTGTCTCCTGCCCCCCACTCTCGGTTCAACCCAGCTTGGGATGCAGCTCTTTGTCCTGGGAGATGGACACTGCTCTCCCGAGGAAACAGGAGGAGAAACTGCTTTGCTGTGAGGGTGCTGGAGGCCTGGAGCAGGCTGCCCAGGGAGGTTGTGGAGTCTCCTTCTCTGGAGAGCTTCCAACCTCACCCTGGGCATTGCACTCCTGGGCAAGCCACTGTGGATGCCCTGCTGGAGCAGGGGGTTGGGCTGGGTGAGCTCCAGAGGTCCAGCGTAAGAGGGACATGGAAATGCTGGAACAGGTTTAGAGGAGACCAGGAAGATGCCTCCGGTCCACTGATCATTCTCCTGGACCTTGCACTACACCCAGGCCCACACATGAGCATGGGGTGTGCAGGAGCTGAGCAGCTCTGAGGATGGCCCAGGGGTGCATCTCAGCCCTGATTTCAAGCACACACACACAGAGCACTGCTGCCAGGTTGGTCTGGGCTAGCTCTTGGGCACCACTGCCTTCCTCTGCACTCGGGGATGCCATTTCTGCCTGGCACCTAGCTCCAAGTGAACCCCAAACCATGCAAAGTCGACTTTCCACCATCAAACATCACATGAAGCACAGCCTGAGAGGACTGTGGCCAGCACAAGGCTTGGTACAATCTTTCCAAAGCACTTGCTGGGCCTGATGCCCACGACAGTACCAATGATGAGCCCTTGCCCTGCCCAGGGACCTCCTCCCTCTGTTCCCCTCCCAGAGAAGCATGGCATGCTGCATGGAGTGCAGCAGGGCCCTGTGCACAGGCAGGTGTCTCCTGCAGAGCAGAAGGAAGGGCCATGCTGCAGCTGGCAGGAGCTGGGCAGCAGTTGGATCTCCAGTGGCAGGTGGCACACAGCTGCTGTGGGAGGCTGTGAGCTCTGCCATGTCCTTGCAGATGGGGGAAGAGGAGAAGGTGCTCATAACAATGAAGCTGCTCGTTAGAGACCTACAGAGCCTGGGGACAAGAGGGACAGGGCTTGAGATGAGCTCCTGAGGGCTGCCTCTTGATGCGTGGGGCTCACATGTCCTTGTTCCTATAGACCTGAGGGCTCCGCGCTCTGTGTCCAGCTGCAGGAGCTGCTGGGACAAGGCCTGGCTGCCCACCTGAGGGAGACTGTCCCTGCCCAGGGCACCAACCTCTGCCTGCCTGCCTGCTGGGCTGCCAGTTTGTGACTTCAGAGTTCTCAGCCGCTGCACAGAGAAGGTTTCTGAGCCACAGCTGAGCAAACACCGCCCCAGAGCTCGGCAGAGGCCCCGGAGCAGCTGTGCCCGGGGAGGGACTGCCCTGCTGGCTGCTGCTGCTGCCAGGAGGGTGATCAGAAGTCCTGCACCACCAGACCACGGCTGAGCCTCTACTTAGCAACCCGAACGTGTTTGCAAGCTCTCTCAGCTGTGCCAGAAAGGCTCCAAAGCCTCAGCCACTGCTTACGGCAGAGCTGAGTCTCAGTGTGACATCGGGAGGCAGGAGAGACAAGAGCCCAGGTGAGATAAGAGCCCCTCAGTCTGCTCCAGCCCCTGAAGAGATGCCCCCCTGCCTCTCCTCTCTTCTCTTCCCCAGAGACTTCACCTCCCTGAGAATTGCCCTTGGAGTGTCCTGTGCTGCTGCAAAGCACCAGAGCCACAGCCAGGCTGCAGCTGAGGGCTGCCCTCCAGCCTGCCCAGGGCAGTGCTGCAGTGACCACCTCTGGAGGCCTGCTGCTGAGGGGCAGGGTTCAGTGGTGCCCCTCAGTGCTGGGGGCAGGGCTGGGCTGGCTGAGCTGGCAGGGCTCTGCCAGCCAAAGCTGTTCTGTGAGACTGGAGGAGAGAGACTTCAGCCACCAGTTACAGACCTGAGTATCTTCTCTGTCCCCATGAAGAGCACTGCCTGAGTGTGTTCACTGCACACAGCCTGTGGAGGTGTCTGACAGCAGCAGAGCAGGCTGCCAAGACACCAAGTTGCTCCCTGTGCCTAGGCATGCATGCTGCTGTCAGTGGAAAGGCTGCAGAGCTCTTTAGGAGCCTCTTTTCTGAGTCTGATCCTGTTTAAATCCCAGAATCACAGCATGTTAGAGGCTGGGAGGAGCTCCAGAGAGCTGCCAGCCCAAGCCCTGCCAGGGCAGGGGCACCCAGGGCAGGGCTGGGAGGGAGCCAGGGGGGCTTGGCAAGGCTCCAGAGCAGGAGGCTCCACAGCCTCTCTGGGCAGCCTGCTCCAGCTTCCAGCACCCTCCCAAAGCTTCCCCTCCTCCTGCCCTGGCACCTCCTCTGCTCCAGCTGGCACCCACTGCCCCTTCTGCTGCCCTTGGACACCCCTGGGCAGAGCCTGGCTGCGTCCTGCCCACACTGCCCTGCACATCTCTAGCACAGCACTGAGGGCAGCCCTCAGGCTGCTCTGCTGCCAGCTGCCAGCCCCAGCTGCCTCAGCCTGGCACCACAGGAGCTGTTCAGTGCCTGCAGCAGCTTGGGGGCTCTGGGCTGGGCTCTCTGCAGCACTTCCTGAGCTCCTTCTGCAGCTGAGGGGCCCAGAGCTGGGCACAAGATTGCAGCTGTGGCCTCAGCAGGGCAGAGCAGAGGGGCAGGAGAACCTCTCTGACCTGCTCCCCACAGCCCTTCTGACCCAGCCCAGGATGCCCTTGGCCTTCTTGGCCACCAGGGCACATCTGTGTCTCTTGGGCATCCTTCTACCCACCAGCACCCCCAGGTCCCTCTCTTCTGTTCTGCTCTCCATCAGCTCAGTCCCAATCTCTCCTGCTCCCTGAGGTTATTCTTCCCCAGGTGCCAGTCTCTGCCCTAGCCCTTTTTGGGTTTCATTCCATTTCTCTCCACCCAGCTCTCAGCCTGGCTTTTCCTGGCTGGATGGCAGCATAGCCTGAGGGCTGCCACCAGTGCTCCCAGGACATATTGTGACCCCTGCCCATCTATGAGCTTATCTCAGCAGCCTGTAACTGCCTCCTTCCTAACACTGACTTCAACTCACAGCTTCACAGCTGGCACTGGGCTGGGAGGGACCCTCCAGGGGGCATCACTACACGTTAGAGGCTGGGAAGGAGCTCCAGAGAGCAGCCAGCCCAAGCCCTGCCAGAGCAGGGGCACCGAAGGCAGGGCACAGGAGCACAGCCAGATGGGCACAGCTTGTTCAGAAGGGGCTGTGGGGACAGGCCCAGGGCAATGGTTTGGCAGTGGAGCAGGGCAGAGGTAGGTTGGGCATCAGGAGGAAGCTGTGCCCAGGGAGGGTGTGGAGAGCCTGGCACAGGCTGCCCAGGGCTGTGCTTGAGGCCCCATCCCTGCAGCCATCCAAGCTCAGCCTTGCTGTGTCCCTCTGCAGCCTGCTCTGGCTGGAGCTGTCCCTGCTGCCTGCAGGGAGTGGGCAGGATGCCCCTGGAAGGTCCCTTCCAGCCTGATGCCATCTGTGAAGCTGTGAAGTGTCACCCACGGCAGGCCTGGCTCTTGGTCCTGCTGAGACAGCTGCTATCATCCTCCTCTTGGTCAGCTGGTGTGAGGCAGGAGCAGCTGGCACCTAGCAATGGCATGGAGGTGAATTGGTCCTACAGGTCCCACTGCTCCATGCTCCAAAGCCTCCTCATTCCTGACTCCATCCTTCACATCTTATTATGAGCTTTGCCTGGCTTTGGAGCACATAGCCTGGCTGCTCAGGGCTAACTCTGCTCCTTCCTTCCATGCCAGGTGCTGCTGACACAGCCACAGGTCCTGCCTGTTCTAACCCAGGCTCTGCAGAGCAATTCCTTGTCCCCAGCACAGGATCAATGCAGCACTTTCTTTGGCTGGGAGCAGCAGTGATGGATAAGGCAAAGTTTCATCTCCTTTGCCTTAAATCAACCTTTGCCTGGTCTGTTCCTGGCAAGGGCCAAGCCTGCACATGCTCCTTCCAGCCACTCCAGAGCCTGCAAAGATTAGGGCTTGGGGAAGGAAATGAATAACCACAGAGCCACAGCATGGCAGAGCTTGGAAGGGACCTCCAAAGATGATCCAGCCCAGCCAGGTTCACCTAGAGAAGGCCACACAGCAACACCTCCAAGTGGCTTTGGAATGTCTCCAGGCTCCATCACCTCGCTGGGCAGCCTGCTCCAGGGCTTTGTCACTTGCAGAAGTTCCTCCTCATGTTGAGGTCAATCTTCCTACGTTCCAGTTTGTGTCCACTGTCCCTTGTCCTGCCACTGGACACCACTGAGGAAAGCCTGACCCCGTCCTCCTGACCCTCACCCTTGAAAGATTGATGAGATCCCCCTCAGGCTTCTGATTCCAGACCAGAGAGACATCCTGCTGGAGCTCCCCAGCAGCAAGCAGCCACAGCCCTGTCGGTGCCAAAGACAGACAAAGTGCCCACATCTTCTCCTGACCCCACAGTCCCAGGGAGGAGGTCTCCTACCTTGCCTGCCTTTTGCAGGCTGAGCTGATCCATCACAGAACCACAGAAGGGGCTGGGTGGGAAGGGACTCCAGAGCTCCCCCAGCCCAACCCCCTGCACTCAGCAGGGACATCCTCCACGGGAGCAGCTTGCCCATAGCCCTGTGTCCTGGCAGGGCAGAAACAGGTGCTGCAGGCTGGGGACAGAATGGCTGCAGAGCAGCCAGGAAGAAAGGGACCTGGGGGGAACTGGTGGATAGTAGCTGAAGATGAGGCAGCAGTGTGCCCAGGTGGCCGAGAGAGCCAATGGCATCCTGGCCTGGATCAGGAGCAGTGTGGGCAGCAGGACAAGGGAGATTCTTCTTCCCTTGTACTCAACACTGCTCAGGCCATACCTTGAGTGCTGTGTCCAGTTCTGGGCTCCTCAATTCAAGAGAGATGTTGAGGTGCTGGAAGGTGTTTGGAGAAGGGCAACAAAGCTGGTGAGGGGCCTGGAGCACAGCCCTGTGAGGAGAGGCTGAGGGAGCTGGGGGTGTGCAGCCTGCAGCAGAGGAGGCTCAGGGCAGAGCTCATTGCTGTCTGCAGCTCCCTGCAGGGAGGCTGTAGCCAGCTGGGGTTGGGCTCTGCTGCCAGGCCCCCAGCAACAGAAGAAGGGGACAGAGCCTCAAGCTGTGGCAGGGCAGGTTCAGGCTGGATGTGAGGAGGAAGTTGTTGTCAGAGAGAGTGATTGGCATTGGAATGGGCTGCCCAGGGAGGTGGTGCAGTGCCCATGGCTGGAGGTGTTGAAGCTAAGCCTGGCTGGGGCACTTAGTGCCATGGTCTGGGTGCTTGGCCAGGGCTGGGTGCTAGGTTGGGCTGGCTGAGCTTGGAGGTCTCTTCCAACCTGCTTGGTTCTATGATTCTATGATTCTAAACTCTGCCAGACTGCCTTTGGCTACTGCTCTCCCTCTCCCATCTCAGAGCCCAGGAGCTGAGCTGGTGAGCAGCCTGAGCAGTGGGGATTGGCTTCAGCAGAGCTGCCTGAGGGCTGGCAGCCAGCACCACCCCTCAGGTGTCTCACACAGCCTCTCCAGGTGCTGCTGCACTGCCACCCGGCGCTGACCTCCTTGGTGTGCTGGTTGGAGGCTAACTGGAACACTTCAGTGAGAACAGTTAGGTGATAGCAGGGAAAAGGAAGCAGTGCAGGTGTCTGCTGTGCTCAGGCCTGCTGAGGTGTGGAGGAACAAGAACCCAAACGCAGATAAGACACAGTCTGCCTGTCAGAGGCAGTGCCTGTGCCGCCTTCTCCCTGTGTAACCCAACTCATTCTGCTACTAACCCCCCTGGCCCATCCTCCCGACTCACCTTGTACGTGAGGCAAACTGTGGGGTAAGGTAGAGGGGAGGAAAGAAGGTGGAAGGGTGTTTGGGAGCCCCTCCTGGGGACTCTGGCTGCTGGGAGGGCTGTTGTGCTTCTGTGCTGCTGTTATAATCACAGAATCACAGAACCAACCAGGCTGGAAGAGAGCTCCAGGCTCACCCAGCCCAACCTAGCCCCCAGCCCTGCCCAATCACCCAGACCACGGCACTAAGTGCCCCAGCCAGGCTTGGCTTCAACACCTCCAGCCATGGGCACTGCACCACCTCCCTGGGCAGCCCATTCCAGTGCCAATCTCTCTCTCTGCCAACAACTTCCTCCTAACATCCAGCCTAGACCTGTCCTGCCACAGCTTCAGGCTGTGTGCCCCTGTTTTGTCCCTGGGTGCCTGGCAGCAGAGACCAACCTCACCTGGCTACAACCTCCTTCCAGGTAGCTCTCCAGAGGTCCTTTCCCACCCCTCACATCCTGGGATCTGGCACTGCTCTCCCTCTCTCTCTTCAGGGATGCTGCAGTCCAGTAGCTGCCACATCTCTGTGCTTATTCCCTGCCTTGGTTGAGGTCAGAAGCTCTCCACCCACTGCTGGGCTCACAGGAGTGTGGCTGCAGTCACACTGGAGTGAGCATGGAGGTGCTGGCTGCTGACTTTACAGCCACTGGGACCAGGGGAGGCGAAGAGCAGCTCCCCCCCGGGAGGATGCAGCAGGCCAAGCCTTGTGCCTTGTGCTTCACTGTGCTGTCAGAACCAAGACTCCCCTGGGGACAAGAGCCTGCTCTGGGGCAGGAAGCTTGGGTTCTGCAGCAGGACCATGTGCTGGTGTGAGCCTAGCTGGGAGGTTTTGGTGAGAAGAGTCAGATGCTAGGCTGTGCAAAGGCACCAAATGTGCTGGCTGCTGCACTCATAGGCTTGCTGAGATGGGCAAGAACAGGAGCACAAACATAGCTCAGGAGTTGCTCTCTGTCTCCTGGGGCTGCAGGCACTTCTCTCCCTAACTTGCTAACTAATCCTTCTGCTTCCTGACCCCCCTGGCCCACCCTCCAAACTACCTTGAATCATAAGGCAAAGTCTGGGGTAAGGTAGAGAGGGGTGGGAGAAGGCGGAAGGGTGTTTGGGAGCCCCTCCTGGGGACTCAGCTGTCCGGGAGGGCTGCTGTGGGTCTGGATCGCCTTTAACTTGGGCGTTGCTGTCTCTAGCTGTGTGTGTTGTAACTACCTGGTGTGTCTTGTGCCCAGCTGTAACTACAGCTTCACTCATTCAATTCCCAGTGCCCAAGGCTAGTCTGGGTGACCTCCCAAAGCGTGGGGGGGGCAGGGAGCACCCAAACCATCACAGACCACAAGGCAGCAGTCTGCCAGCCCCTAATGTCCACAGTCAGGCTGCAGCTGGGACAAGCCCCGGCTGGGATCTGATACCAGAGCTTGAGCAGTGCCCATGGTGCTGCCAGCCCTCCCTGTGCAGACACCAAGCAATCTCCCTGAGGCAGTGCCCCAGGAGTGCTCATGCCAGGAACAGGCACCCACAGGAGCTGGAGCCTGGTCTAGGAGGAGCAGCAGCTGCCTGCTGCCATACACAGCTGGCCAGGAGCCAGACCTGCCTGGCTGCGTCCTCTGCCACGCTGCTGGGACACCACCAGCACGAACCATCTGATGAGGCTCTCCTGGAACCCATCAGCCCTGCAGGCTCCACTCCAGCACAGTCACACGGCTGTTCCAGAAGGTTCCTTGGTGAGTCATGCCTGAGGAAGGTTAAAAACCAGACACTGGGCAGGTTGTCCAAGCCTGCCATGCTGAGCTTTGGCTGCTCAGCAACAGCCCAGGCACTGCCCAGGGGGCAGGGATGTGGGTCTGGAAGGGACGTGAAAGAGAAAAGGAGCTCAGCATTGCTTCAGCTCCAGAGAGGTGCTGCTCTAGCACTGCACACACTCAGCTAAGGTGAACTCCAGAGCCACTCAGTGCCTCCACCATGCAGCCCCTTCTGAGCAGTCCCTCCCCAGCCTGCCTGCAGCTCCACTGCAGCTCTGAGCTCTACCTGCAGCCTTCTCCTCTGCAGGCTGCACAGCCCCAACTCTGCCAGCCTGTGCCCACAGCAGAGCTTCTGCAGACCTCTCAGCATCTCTGTGGCCTCCTCTGGAGCCTCTCCAGCAGGTTCAGGTCTCTCCTGTGTTGGGGTCCCACAGCTGGCCCCAGCCCTGCAGCTGAGGTCTCCCCAGAGCAGAGCAGAGGGGCAGGAGCTCCTCTCTGCAGCTCTGCCCACACTGCTCTGGATGCAGCCCAGGCTGCCCTTGGCCTCCTGTGCTGCCAGTGCCCATTGCTGGCTCCTGCCCAGCTTCTCCCCCACCAGCACCCCCAAGTCCTTCTCCTCAGGGCTGCTCTAATCTCATCATCCCCCAACACGTTCGGTGCTGCTGAGGACAGCTCCTGGCCCCACAGCAGCGTGGGAAGGAAATCTCTGCAGAGGGCTCTGGCAGGAGTGCAGCTGCTGGGCTCCAGCGAGCTGCTGTTGGGCTCCTAAGAGGCAGATTCCTCCCGAATTTACAGCTGAGCTTTGAGGGTTCAGCAGGAACTAAACTGCTCCTAGTGCCCTGTTACCCAACCAGAATGGTTGGTGCCCTTGGTGTGAGCCAGAGCAGAGCTGGTCCTGCTCACTGCTGTCCCTGCCCAGCTCAGGCTCTGCTCACTGAGGCACTCTGCAGCTCAGGGCAGCTTGGCACAGCCAGGGGCTGCTGCTGGCAGGGAGAAGCTGATGGGCACAGCTCCTGCCAAGGGCTGGGCTGCAGAAAGCCTCTGCCTGACACTTGCTCCTGGGCACACCAAGGGCACTGCCACAGCTTCTGACACACCTTGGGGGGCAGGAAGGCAGAGGGGACACCTGCAGGGAGGAGCAGACAGCAGAGGGAAGCATCAACTGCCCACCAAAGGATTGCAGCCTTAGGAGCAAGCTGAGGGATCCCCAGGGCCAAGCCTCTTCTTCCCTGGCCAATGTCCCAGCAGGACTCTGTCTCTGCTGCCTTCCAGCCCCATCCCTGTGCTCCTGGATCCACTTCCAGAATCCAGCTCCTGGATCTGTCTCCCATCTGCTGCTGAGCCCAGTCAGGGACTTGCCCAGTGCCTGCCCCCAGCAGCAGTGGTGCCAGTGGAGCCATCAGGGCTTGGGTTCCACACTGCTTTGTGTCTCTGTGTCTCTGTCCCATGCCATTGCTCTTCTCTCCAGCCCAGCTGGGTTAGTTTCTTTCCCACCCCATCAGTCTCTCTCCCTTCTTCCCTTCCTCTTCCCTTTGGGAAGCAGAGGGGTTCCTGGGGAGCCTCTGGCACCTGCCTGGTGCCCAGCCCAGCCTTGAGCCTTGACACCTTCTGACAGAGCAGAGTGCCAAGGGCTGCTTTTCTCCCTCCCTGCCCCAGTTTGCAGAGCAGCAGCAGTGATGCTTTGTGGAACTCACTGATCAAGGGCTCGAGGAGGACAGTTGGCATGGGAAGCATCAGCCCAATCCATCACAGTGTGGCACAGGCACAGGGCACCCACAACAGGAGGCACAGGCAGCATGAGCAGCACCAGCCCCAGCTGGAACAAAGCTCCAGATTGGTTATTTGGGCTGAAGAGAATTTATCCCCCCCCGAAAATCGCTGTGTAAAGCCTGGATGTAAACACTTTGTGGAGCTGTCAAACTGCTCCAGCCAAAAGCTGAAGCTTCAAAAATCCCCCCAGGATGGAAGCTTTGACAGCTCTGCTGCAGAGCAGCCTTCCCCTGCAGCTCCATCCCTGCCTCTGACTCTGGCTTTGAAGGAATCAGCCCTAACAGCTCGGCCCAGGCAGCACCCAAAGGAAACCTGCCCAGGAATGCTGCACTGACAGCTCCCTGCAGCCCCCAGCTCTGCCTCTGCTGGCCTGGGGAACACACAGCTCTGATCGTTTGCCCAGCTCTGAGCAGCAATGGATCTGAGCCCTGAAGGCTCTTTTGATTGAGCTTCAGCAGCTCGTGGGGGTTGGGATTTGGAGCCTATCAATAGCAGGGATCAAAGGTAAGCCAGGGTGAGCTGCACTGCTCACTCAGCTGCAGACAAACACATCATTAGCATCACCGAGCCGGGAAAAGACCTGGCAGGCTGTGGGGGCCAACCAGAACCCAGCTGCCTTGGCCACTGAACTGTAGCCTTGAAGCACCACAGCTGCAGCTTCTTGAACACCTTCAGCCTGGGCAGGCTGCAGAGGTGGCTGAGGAGAACCTCAGGAGGTGCAACAGGGCCAAGTGCAAGGTCCTGCCCCTGGGTCAGGGCAAGCCTCAGTACCAGTGCAGGCTGGGGGTGAGGAGTTGGAGAGCAGCCCTGAGGAGAGGGACTTAGGGGTGCTGGTGGGGGAGAGGCTGGGCAGGAGCCAGCAATGGGCACTGGCAGCACAGGAGGCCAAGGGCAGCCTGGGCTGCATCCAGAGCAGTGTGGGCAGAGCTGCAGAGAGGAGCTCCTGCCCCTCTGCTCTGCTCTGGGGAGACCTCAGCTGCAGGGCTGGGGCCAGCTGTGGGACCCCAACACAGGAGAGACCTGAACCTGCTGGAGAGGCTCCAGAGGAGGCCACAGAGATGCTGAGAGGTCTGCAGAAGCTCTGCTGTGGGCACAGGCTGGCAGAGTTGGGGCTGTGCAGCCTGCAGAGGAGAAGGCTGCAGGTAGAGCTCAGAGCAGCCTGCCAGGACCTGAAGGGGCTCCAGGAGGGAGGTGGGAAGACTTTGGATAAAGGATGAGGGACAATGGATTGGAGCTTGAAGAGGGAAGACTGAGACTGAAAATGAAGAAGAGATTCTTTATGGTGAGTGTGGGGAGACACTGGCACAGATTGCCCAGGAAGGTTCTGGATGCCCCTTCCCTGGGCTGGAGCACCTCTCCTATGGCCAAAGCCTTCTGTGTCTCTATGCTCAGTAGCTGGCACTGTGGGCAGGTGTGGCTGACTCAGGTCTCCACCACACACACCTGCCCTGGAGCCAAAGCATCCAAGGGAAGGTGCTTGCAGAAACTGCTCCTGGGCAGGTGACCAATCTCACCTAGGCATGGCTGCAGCAGAGAGCCCAGGGACAGGGGTGCCATGGGGCACAGCTGCATGGAGAGGTTCACAGTGTCCCTGTGACACCCACAACTCAAGAGAGCTCTCATTTATAAACCTCAAAGCAGGCACCAGGACAGGTTGGGGCTGCCCTGCTGGAAAGAAGCTCCATGGGAAAACCTGGAGTGCTGGTGGGCAGCAAGTGCTGCATGGGGCAGCAGTGTGCCCCTGGGGCCAAGAGAGACAATGGGTCCTGGGGGGCAGCAAGAGCAGTGTAGGCAGCAGGGACAGGGAGGTTCTGCTGCCCCTCTGCTCTGCCCTGCTGAGACCACTCCTGCAATGCTGTGCCCAGTGCTGGGCTGCTCAGTTCAGGAGAGACAGAGACCTGCTGGGGAGAGTCCAGTGAAGGCTGTGAGGATGATGAAGGGCCTGGAACAGCTCTGCTGTGGAGGAAGGCTGAGAGCCCTGGGGCTGCTTAGCCTGCAGAGGAGAAGGCTGAGAGGGGACCTGAGCAATGTCTGTAAATATCAGGGGGGTGGAAGGGGCTAAGCTCTACTCAGTGGTGCCCTGTGAGAGGACAAGGAGCAGTGGGTACAAATTGGAACAGAGAAGGCTCCACCTCAGACTGAGGAGAAACTTCTCTACAGGGAGGGTGCTGGAGCCTGGAGCAGGCTGCCCAGAGAGGCTGTGGAGCCTCCTGCTCTGGAGCCTTGCCAAGCCCCCCTGGCTGTGTTGTGTGTGCCCTGCCCTGGGTGCCCCTGCCCTGGCAGGGCTTGGTCTGGCAGCTCTCTGGAGCTCCCTCCCAGCCTCTAACCTCCTGTGGTTCTGTCACTCTCCAAGCCAGGGCTGCTGCTGCCAGGGGAGGCAGAGGAAGCTTCGTTTAAACATGAGGAGGATTTTTACCCTGTGAGGGTGACAGAGCCTGGCACAGGCTGCCCAGGGGGGCTGTGGAGTCTCCCTCTCTGGAGATAGTCAAACCCTGCCTGGATGTGTTCCTGTGGGATCTGCTCTGGGTGCTCCTGCTCTGGCAGGGGTTGGACTGGATGAGCTTGGGAGGTCCCTTCCAGCCCCTGACACTCTGTGATTCTGTGACAGCCTTGAAGCACAGAGGCAGCAGAATGGCCCTGCCTGCTCTTGCCACCCACAGAGCTGATGGGACAGGCCCTGATGAGCAGGATCAGCAAGGGCATGGTTAAAAACCTGCCCACAGATGGACCTGAGCTGCTTTATTCCCCCAGAGCTCCTCCTCTCCTCTCCCAGGAGCCAAGGCTCTGGTGACTCTCAGCTCTGTTTCAGACTCCTGCCCACAGAAAACTTTGGTTCCCAGCAGGCTGAAGCTGCTCAGCTCTGCCCTGGTGTCAGAACTAAAGAGTTCCCATGCTGGATGGAGGAAGCTGAGCTCAGCCTCTCTGCATGCAGCAGCAACACCCAGCCCCAGCCCTTCCCTCTGCTGGCAGTGCTGCAGCTTCACCTCTGCAGCCCTGCTGCCCTCAGCTGCACCTCAGCAGCCTTGGGTTGGCTGCTTCTGGCAAGACCTGGGCTGAGCTGGGCACGGGCAGGAGGCAGCTGGATTGAAGCTCTGAGGCTCACTGCCTGGCCAAAGCACTCACAGAATGCCTCAGCTTGGAGGAGACTTTTAGAGCCCATCCAGGCCAGCCCCTGCAGCCAGCAGGGACAGCCCCAGCTGGAGCAGGCTGCTCACAGCCTCACACAGCCTGCCCTGCCCTGCCCTGCCCTGCTGCCAGCCATGGGGCAGCCAACACCTCCCAGGGTCTCTTCTCTCCACTCTCCATCTGCCTCCTGCAGTTCAAACCCTCCCCCCTTGCCCTGGCAGTGAAGGGTTGCTCCCACTGGCTGGCAGTGCTGGTGGATAACATCCATGGGCAGCAAAGTGCCCTGCTGGCAGGGCCAATGGAATCCTGGGGGGCATTAAGCAGCATCCAGGAGATCAAAGGAGGTTCTCCTCCCCCTCTACTCTGCCCTGCTGAGACCTCATAGATTTACAGAATCACAGAACCATAGAAACACAGAACCAAGCAGGTTGGCAGAGAGCTCCAAGCTCAGCCAGCCCAACCTAGCACCCAGCCCTGGCCAATCACCCAGACCATGGCACTAAGTGCCCCAGCCAGGCTTGGCTGCACCACCTCCAGGGATGGGCACTGCACCACCTCCATGGGCAGCCCATTCCAGTGCCAATCACTCTCTCTGACAACAACTTCCTCCTAACATCCAGCCTGAACCTGCCCTGCCACAGCTTGAGGCTCTGTCCCCTTCTTCTGTTGCTGGGGGCCTGGCAGCAGAGCCCAACCCCAGCTGGCTACAGCCTCCCTGCAGGGAGCTGCAAACAGCAATGAGCTCTGCCCTGAGCCTCCTCTGCTGCAGGCTGCACACCCCCAGCTCCCTCAGCCTCTCCTCACAGGGCTGTGCTCCAGGCCCCTCCCCAGCTTTGTTGCCCTTCTCCAAACACCTTCCAGCACCTCAACATCTCTCTTGAATTGAGGAGCCCAGAACTGGACACAGCACTCAAGGTGTGGCCTGAGCAGTGTTGAGTACAAGGGAAGAAGAATCTCCCTTGTCCTGCTGCCCACACTGCTCCTGATCCAGGCCAGGATGCCATTGGCTCTCTCGGCCACCTGGGCACACTGCTGCCTCATCTTCAGCTACTATCCACCAGTTCCCCCCAGGTCCCTTTCTTCCTGGCTGCTCTGCAGCCATTCTGTCCCCAGCCTGTAGTGCTGCTTGTGTTGTTGTGGCCAAAGTGTAGAAACCTGACCTTGGCCTTGTTCAGTCTCATCCCCTTGGCCTCATCTTGAGCACTGCCTTCAGTTTGGGGTTTCCCAGTTGCAGAGGGGCAGATAGTCCAAGGGAGGGCTATGAGGATGAGAAAGGGACTGGAGAAGTGCCTGGTGAGGAGAAGCTGAGGGCCCTGAGGCTGCTTAGTCTGGAAAGGAGAAGGCTGAGAGGGGATTGAATCAATGTCTGTAAGTGTCTGGGGGCTGGGGGTCAGCAGGGGGGGACAGGCTCTGCTCACTGCTCCTGGCTCAGGACAAGCAGCACTGGATGGAAGCTGCAGCACAGGAGGTGCAGCTCAGCACAAGGGCAACTTCTTGCCTGGAAGGCTCCCAGAGCCTGGCACAGGCTGCCCAGAGAGGCTGTGGAGTCTCCTTCTGTGGAGCCTTTCCAGGCCTGTCTGGATGTGTCCCTGTGTGCCCTGAGCTGGATGGGATGGTCCTGCTCTGGCAGGGGTTGGACTGGATGAGCTCTGTGGGTCCCTTCCAACCCCTGACATCTGTGAGCTGTGATCTGTGATCCTGTGTGTGTGGCAGAGGCACAGAGCTGTGCCTTGGCCAGTGGGATGGAGGCGACATCAGCAAAGCATCTGCAGCTGCAGGGTGCTGAGGGCCATGGCCAGAGGGCAGAGTGCTGCTCCTCCTGGGAACAGGCAGCCCCTGAGCCCTGCTCTCCCTGCCTTGCTGACAAGGCTCCAATTAGCTGCTCATTAGCAGTCCAGCAGCAGTCAGGACAAGGCAGAGTGCTGACAGAGGCAGGGGACGGCAGAGATCCTGCTGGGACTGCAAAGGAAGACCACAAAGCTGCTGCACAGACTGAGGCCTCCCAAGAGAAGCTGCAAAGGCTCTGGCAGGACTGCAGGGCAGGAATCAGCTGGGGGCCAGCCTGTGCCAGGGGCCTTCACATGTCCCTGCCTCTCTTAGCTTGCCTGGGTGGCTTAGGTGCCAGTCTCATGCCCTCCTTCGTGGGAAGCACAGCTGAGAGATGGTGTCCTGAGTGGCTGCCTTCATGCCCTGAGCCAGCACAGCCTTCCCTGGCTCTCCCTGTAACTGCAGATGGGTACCAGCCAGGATCTCCTCAGAGATGCCAGTCAAATACACCCTCTGCTGTGCCAAGCCTGATGCCCCCCAGGAGGATGTGCAAAGAGACAGCTCTCGACTGAGCAGGTCACTACAAAGCACAACAGCCACAACCTGCTGCCAGTGGGCATACAGAAAGAGTTGAGATCATCTTCTCCACCCAGGGACCTGCCCTTGGCCCTTTGAGCTGCTGGTCACAACTCTGTGCAGCTCAGTGTCCAGGTGGAGAGCAAAGTGCAGTTCCTCAGGGGTCTGCCCTGGGCACAGAGCTGCTCAACATCTAGGCAGAGGCACTGAGAGCAGCCTCAGCAGGTCATAGAATCAGCCAGGCTGTAAGAGAGCTCCAAGCTCAGCCAG
>WAAF01012588.1:9532-28618 GCA_013400475.1 Tricholaema leucomelas
TGCCACCCCCCCCTGGCACACGGCCACCCCCCACTCGGGACAGTGCCTACCCCCTGGCACACGGCCACCCTCTGACACGGGACTGCCCTCTGAGGATGGGGTAGGATCCAGCCCTGGGTGAAGAGGCTGAGCCCCTGCCAGCACCCAAGGGAGTCCCATGGCTGGGGGTGCTGAGCTGGGGGCTACTGGAGCTGAGGGTGCTGGAACTGGGGGGTGCTGGAGCTGGAGATACCTGATCTGGGGGGTGCTGGAGCTGGGGGGTGAAGGAGCTGGGGGGTGCTGGAGCTGGGGATACTGGAGCCGGGGGGTGCTGGAGCTTGGGGGTATTGGAGCTGGGGATGCCTGATCTGGGGAATGCTGGAGCTGGGGGGTGCTGGAGCTGGGGATACTTGATCTGGGGGGTGCTGGAGCTGGGAATGCTGGAGCTGGGAGATGCTGGAAGCAGGGATGCTGGAGCTGAGGATCCTGTGCTAGTCTGAAGCCAGGCAGAGTGCTCTGGTGAGAGCCAGCTCAGGGGCTGCCGAGGAGCCGCGGCGATGTCTCTGCCCTCGCAGACCTGCTGGGGTGGCTGAGGATGCAGATGCCGATGATGGAGCTGCTCTCTGCCTGGGCTTTGGGCTGCAGCTCTCTAACCTGACCCTGACCTGTGATTATCCACCTGCCTCCTGCCCCCCCTGGCCGCCCCCAGCCCTCCTGGGGCACAAGGCAACGCCTGGGGGAAGGTAGAGAGGGGTGGGGGAAGGTGGAAGGGCGGTTGGGAGCCCTGCTGGGGGCTCAGGTTCCCGGGAGCGCTGCTGTGGCTCTGTGCTGCCTTTCACCTCGGCTGCTCCTGCCTGCGCTGCCGACCCCTGCCTGTGCTGCCGACCCCTGCCTGCGCTGCTGACTCCTGCCTGCGCTGCCGACCCCTGCCTGTGCTGCCGACCCCTGCCTGCGCTGCTGACTCCTGCCTGTGCTGCCGACCCCTGCCTGTGCTGCCGGCTCCTGCCTGTGCTACTGACTCCTGCCTGTGCTGCTGACCCCTGCCTGTGCTGCTGACCCCTGCCTGTGCTGCCGGCTCCTGCCTGTGCTGCCGGCTCCTGCCTGTGCTGCTGGCTCCTGCCTGTGCTGCTGGCCCCTGCCTGCGCTGCTGACCCCTGCCTGTGCTGCCGGCCCCTGCCTGCACTGCTGACCCCTGCCTGCGCTGCTGATTCCTGCCTGTGCTGCTGATTCCTGCCTGTGCTGCCGACCCCTGCCTGCGCTGCCGACTCCTGCCTGTGCTGCTGACTCCTGCCTGTGCTGCCGACCCTTGCTTGCGCTGCCGGCTCCTGCCTGTGCTGCCGACCCCTGCCTGTGCTGCCGACTCCTGCTTGTCTCTTGTGCTGAGCTGCCGAGGCAGAGCTGCAGTCGATCCCCAGAGCCGCTGGGTCTAGTCTGGGCCACTTACAACGGGGGGGGAACACCCAAACCATCACAGTCCTTCAACTGGGAGATGCTGGAGTTGAGGGATACTAGAAATGGGAGAGATTGGAGCTGGGAATGCTGGAGCTGGGTGCAGCTGGATACTGGAGCTGGGGGTGCAGGAACCAGGGGAGGCAGAGCTGGGAGGTGCTGGGGCTGGGGGTGATTGTGCACTGGAGCTGGGGGTGATTTGGTACTGGAGCTGGAGGTGCTGGAGGTGATTGGGTACTGGAGCTGGAGGTGCTGGAGCTGGGGGTGATTGTATATTGTAGCTGGAGGTGCTGGAGCTGAAAGGTGCTGGGGCTGGGGATGATTTGGTACTGGAGCTGGAGGTGATTGGGTGCTGGAGCTGGAGGTGCTGGAGCTGGGAGGTGATTGGGTGCTGGAGCTGGAGGTGCTGGAGCTGAGAGGTGATTGGGTGCTGGAGCTGGGAGGTGCTGGAGCTGGCAGCTGTGGTGGGTGCCAGAGGTGGCAGATGGGCCAGAGCAGGTGGCAGTGCCAGGGCCGTGGCTGTGCTGGACACCAGAGCTAGCAGCTGCTGCCCATGGGACTGGCCCCGGCTCCAGGTGCCAGATGCTTCAGGTGCCAGGGCAGCGGTGGGCTCCCAGTGGGCCAGCCATGCCCAGGCGCAGTGCCCCCAGGTCCCATGGTGCAGGCAGGCGCTGGCACAGAGGTCCTTTGTGCGGCAGCCTGGCAGCGTCACCCTCTTGTCCTCCCGGGGACGGCGGAGATGGCTCCGGTGCCAGCACCCACTCTGCAGCACCCAGGCCACGTGGGGCACCCTGGGTGTTGGGAGTGCCAGGGGTGGAGGAGAATCAGGGGTGCTGGGAGTGCCAGGGGTGCTGGGAGTGCCAGGGGTGCTGGGAGTGCCAGGGGTGCTGGAGGTGCCAGGGGTTCCAGGAGTGCTGGGGGTGCCAGAGGTGCTTTGGTGTGCCAGGGGTGCTGGAGGTGCCAGGAATGCTGGAGGTGCTGCGGGTGCCAGGGGTCCTGGGGGCGCTGGCAGTGCCAGGGGCGCTAGGGAGGAAGGGCAGCCAGGCCCAGCCCCCGCTCCGTTCCGTTCCGAGAAGGGAGGAAGCAGGATGTGGCCCTTGTCCTGCCCGGGGGGGCAGGAGGTGACTCGAGGCTGACACAGCGAAGGGCCCTGCTGGGAAGGGAGGGCACGGGAGGGGCAGAGGGGCTGGGAGGGAGAGGATGGGAGAGGAGGAAGAGGAGGAGGAAGGGTGGGAGGGATGAAGTGAATGAGGAGCGATGGAAAGGATGGGGAGGGATGGAGTGGAACAGGGAAGGATGAAGACGATGAAGAGGGATGAAGAAGGCTGGAAGGGAACTGGGGAGGGATGGAAAGGGATGGGGAAAGATGAGGAGGAGGAGGAGGGATGGAGGGAACGAAGACGATGAGGAGAGATGAAGAGGATGAGGGATGGAAGGGAACAAGGAGGGATGGAAAGGGATGGGGAAGGATGAAGATGAGGAGGAGTAGTGAAGGGGATGAAGAGGAATGGAAGGGAACAGGGAGGGATGGAGAGAACTGGGAGGATGAGGAGGGATGAAGAGGCCAGGGAGGGATGAGGAGGATGAGAGGGGATGAAGAGGACGAGGGCGGATGGAAGGGAGCAGGGAGGGATGAGGAGGATGAGAGGGGATGAAGAGGACGAGGGCGGATGGAAGGGAGCAGGGAGGGATGAGGAGGATGAGGGGGGGCCAGGGGGGGGGGGGCGGGGGGGGGGGGGCCGGGGCGGGAGGAGATTCCCNAGGACGAGGGCGGATGGAAGGGAGCAGGGAGGGATGAGGAGGATGAGGAGACTCCAGCGAGTGGGTGGCAGGGAGGGGGATCCCGGTGCGGGAGGAGATTCCCTGTCCCGGCCCCGTTCCCGTGGGACCGTTCCCGTGGGACCGGACTCAGCTTTCCCGGAACGGTTCGGGGGGGAGCCGATTCCCACCGCCGCGCCCGGGGGTGTCCCGCTCCGCCCCATCCCCCGCCCCGGGGCCGTCTCTCCCGCCCGTTAAAAGGCGGCGGCGGGGGCAGAGCGGCCGGGACCCGCTGGCACCTCCTGCTGTCGCGGCGCCCCCGGGCCATGCGCCGCGCGCTCCTGGCACTGCTGCTCGCTGCTGTCGCCGGGACCGGCGCTGCCCCCGGGCCCGCCTGTCCCGTAACGGCACCAGAGGAAACCGGGACACAGTCCCGCGTGGGGCCGGCCCCGAGGAGAACCAAGGTACGTCCGGGACGCGGGAGATGGGGATGAGCTGGGACACACCGGACCGGGAAGAAGCAGGACAGGACGGAACGGGCAGGGATACATTGAACCGGGATGGACTGGGATGGATCGGGACACACCGGACCGGGAAGAAGCAGGACAGGACGGAACGGGCAGGGATGCATTGAACCGGGATGGACTGGGATGGGGATGGACTGGGGTGGATCTGGACCAGAATGGGCTGGGACTGGGATACCCCTGACCGGGATGGGCTGAGCCAGGGGCGGGTCGGGACTTCCCTCTGCCTCCCGGGGCACCACCGGGACGCTCACCTGCGCCAACTCCCCGTTTCCCGCAGCGCTTCGCCTCAGTACCGCGGTTCGTGGAGATGCTGGTGGTGGCGGACGAGTCCATGGCCCGGTTCCACGGCGCGGGGCTCCGCCGGTACCTGCTGACGGTGCTGGCGGCGGCTGCCCGTTCCTTCCGCCACGGCAGCCTGGGCAACGCGGTGGAGCTGCGGCTGACCCGGCTGGTGGTGCTGGGGCAGGGCACGCCGGGGCCGCCCCCGACCTCCAACGCCGCCCAGCTGCTGCGCGACTTCTGCCAGTGGCAGCAGGGCCTCAACGTGCCCGACGAGGGCAGTGCCCTCCACTTCGACACTGCCATCCTCTTCACGCGGCTGGTGGGTGGCAGCTGGGGGCGCTTCTTGGGCAGGGTCTCCGAGTGCCCCCTGAGGTGTTTGGGTGCTGGCTGAGCCTTTGGGGCGTCCGTGGGTTTGGGGGCATCCATGGCTTGGGGGCATCCATGGGCTCGGGGGCATCCTTGGCTTGGGGGCATCCATAGCTTGGGGGCATCCATGGGCTCAGGGGCATCCATGGGTTTGGAGGCATCCTTGGCTTGGGGGCATCCTTGGCTTGGGGGTATCCTTGGCTCGGGGGCATCCATGGCTTGGGGGCATCCATGGGCTCAGGGGCATCCATGGGCTCGGGGGCATCCATGGGTTTGGGAGCATCCATGGCTTGGGGGCATCCATAGCTTGGGGGCATCCATGGGCTCAGGGGCATCCGTGGGTTTGGGGGCATCCTTGGCTTGGGGTATCCATGGCTTGGGGCCATCCATAGCTTGGGGGCATCCATGGGGGGCTCTGAGGGGGTCCCTGGGGCCCTTTGCAGGGAGTTCGGGTGCTGGCTGGGCTTGGAGTGCCTCTGAGCACCTCCCCCCACGCCCCCCAGCACATCCTGCCTGTTCCCCAGGACCTGTGTGGTGCTGCCACCTGTGCCACGCTGGGCATGGCCGACGTGGGCACCATCTGCAACCCGGAGCGGAGCTGTGCCGTGGTGGAGGACGATGGGCTGCAGTCAGCCTTCACCGCTGCCCACGAGCTGGGTGAGCTGCCAGGGCTGGCAGGGGTGGAGGGGGCACACAGACCCTGTGAGACCACCCCCACCCCCCCCCAGGGCTGACCACCACCGTCCCCTGGCACAGGCCACATCTTCAACATGGTGCACGACACCTCCCAGTCCTGCCAGGAGCTGAACGGGCACACCGGTGCCAGCCGCAGGGTGATGGCTCCCGTCCTGTCCTCGCTGGAGCCCGGCCAGATGTGGTCCCCGTGCAGTGCCCGCTCCATCACCGACTTCTTGGACAACGGCCACGGTACCTCCTGGCACAGTGGGTCTGGCACGGCGCTTCCTAGCGGTGCCACATCCCATCGCGGTGCCCTCGGAGACGCGGGTACAGCGGTGCCATCTCCATCCCGGTCCCCCCCCTAGGTCACTGCCTCCTGAACAAGCCTGTGGAGTGGCTGCAGCTGCCCTCGGAGCTGCCGGGCAGCGTCTACCCTCTGCTGCGGCAGTGCCAGCTGGCATTCGGGCCCGACTCGCGGCACTGTGGCGACCTGCAGCCGCCCTGCACCTGGCTGTGGTGCACCGGGCACGCCGGTGGGCGCTCGCTGTGCCAGACCAAGCACTTCCCCTGGGCCGACGGCACTCCCTGCGCGCCGGGCAGGGTCTGCATGGACGGGCTCTGCGTTGGCACCGCCCGCCTGCAGGAGCTCACCGTGAGTGCCAGCTGGGCAGCGCACCGGGGCGGGCAGGGCGGGCACCTACCTGCCGGCAGCGGTTTGACCCCCGCCTTGTGTTTTCCGTCCGCAGACGCCCGTGGACGGCGGCTGGGGGGCGTGGGGGCGGTGGGCACCCTGCTCCCGGACCTGTGGCGGAGGGGTGCAGCTCTCCCACCGCGACTGCACCGAGCCGGTGCCGCTGCACGGCGGCCGCTACTGCCGGGGCAGGAGGACTCGGATCCAGTCCTGCAACGTGGGAGAGTGTCCTGGCAGCAACCGTGAGTGGGCTGGAGGGC
The DNA here is from genome assembly GCA_013400475.1 of Tricholaema leucomelas. Lineage (NCBI taxonomy): Eukaryota > Metazoa > Chordata > Aves > Piciformes > Lybiidae > Tricholaema lacrymosa > Tricholaema leucomelas. The sequence goes on from WAAF01012588.1 coordinate 15,523, forward strand.
ACTGGGAAAATGCGAGTGGGTGCTGGGGTGTGGGCACTGCCAGCGCTGCTAACAGTGGCCCCCGCTGAGCTCTGCCGTTCTGGCTGGGGGGCACTGGGAAGGTGCCAGTGGGTACTGGGAGATGGAGTGGGCAGTGCCAGGGCTGCTAACGGTGCCGTCCGTTCCCCCCCCCCCCCCCCCCCCCCCCCCCCCCCCCCCCGCCGGGGGGCCCCCGGGGGCGGGGGGGGGGCGGGGGNCCCCGGAGGGCAGCGGAGTGTGCGTGCAGGGCCGCTGCGTGCCCGCCGGCTGCGACCGAGTCATCGGCTCCAAGAAGAGGTTCGATAAGTGCATGACCTGCGGCGGCGACGGCAGCAGCTGTGCCAAGGTCTCCGGCTCCTTCGCCAGCCCGCGGTGAGCACTCAGCTGCGGCGGCGGCGATGCCACCCACTGCCGTCAGCCGCGGTGGGGATGCCACTCGCTGCCCATCAGCCACGGTGGGGATGGCACCCGCTGCCCATCAGCCGCGTCGGCGGTGCCACCCACTGCCCATTAGCCGCAGTAGGGATGCCACCCACTGCCCGTCAGCCACGGTGGGGATGCCACCCACTGCCCATCAGCCGCATCGGCGGTGCCACCCACTGCCCATCAGCCACGGTGGCTGTGCCACTTGGTGCCCATCAGCCGCAGTGGCGGTGCCACTCGCTGCCCATCAGCCGCGGTGGCGATGCCATCCACTGCCACCATCCCTCTCTCCAACCCCGCCGTGCCCTTTTGCAGCTACGGCTACAACGATGTGGTGACCATCCCGGCCGGTGCCACTCACCTCCTGGTCCGGCAGCTGTCTGCGGCGGCGGGCACCGAGGACACCTTCCTGGCACTGCGGCGGCCAAGCGGCGGCTCCCTGCTCAACGGCGGCTACGTCCTGGTGCCCTCCGCCACCGACGTGGTGCTGGCGGGCGGCGTGACCCTGCGCTACAGCGGTGCCACCGCTGCCACCGAGACGCTGTCGGGCCGGGGCCCGCTGCGGGAGCCGCTGGTACTGCAGGCGCTGGTGGTGGACGAGCGGAGGGCACCGCGCCTCAAGTACAGCTTCTTCGTGCCCAGGGCACGCAGGCGCCCGGCAGAGGCCTGGCAGAAGCAGAGAGCTGAGATCCTGGCGATCCTCCGCAACCAGCGGCGTGCCACCTAGTGCCAGCTGCCCCCTAGTGCCAGGCAGCCCGGCCTGGCACCGCCCAGCCGCCTATTTATTTGGTTATTTATTGCCGTGCCAAGGGCTGGCATCAGGCACCCACTCCCCCCCCCCGGCAGACTCCTGCCACGTGTGGGCAAACCCCAGTGCCAGTAACTGTGTCTACCTCAGCCCCTCTGCGGGCAGAGCCTGGGCAGGCCCCAGGGTCCCTCATGCCACCCCCTACCCTGGCTGTGCCCCCCACCCCTGGCACAGCACCCAGCTGGATTTATGGCAGGGTTGCTACTTAAAGCTGTTTCTGGAGCCTGCTGCTGCCCTGCGTGGTTGTGGGCACGGCGGTGCCAGGCGCCGGCACCGTCCTGAGGGCACAGCTGCGGCTGCCTTAACCCCCACCTCGCTGCCCCTGGCACCTTCCCCAGCCTCCTTCCCTCCCGACCAGGGTGGCACCAGCACCCTCTTGCCCCCCAGAACCAAGCACCACCAACCTTGTCCTGACAGGAGCTTTATTGGGTGCCCCCAGCCACACACAGCCCTTTGGGATGCCCACGGGTCTGTGCCCATCTCTCTTGGGGTGGCAGCTGGAGATGGGGCACACAGGGCCCTGCTGCTCTGCCAGCGTGCCCCAGGACACCCACGGGTGGGAATCTCACAGCCCAGGGACTGGGCAGCTCCAGGACCTCACCACAACCTTGGTGCAAAGGGGAAAAGCAGAACCCCCCCTGGTGCCCCCCCCACGTCTGCCAAAGGCTGCTGCTGGCATCTGCTGCTGCCACTGGTGCCAGGCTCTCATCTGCTGGTCCCTGCCAGGTGGCCAGCACCAGCCCTGTGGCATTGAGACTGGCACAGAGCGAGTGGGCAGCATGTGGGCAGCCTTGACCTACCCTGTTCCCCCCCACCCCGAGCTGCCAGCTGCTGTGGGCACTCAACAACCACCTGGGACTCACCATGCCATGCCCGGGGGTGTCACCCACCCCCCATGCCCACCCCAAAGGACCCAGTTGGGCTGCCCCGGGGGGGGAAGGGATCTGGGTGCAGTGGTTCTGCCTTGTGCCCCCTGCAAGCCTGGGCACAGGGAGGAGCGTGAGGGGGCTCCTGCTGCCCCCGGGCACACCTGTGGGCACCACCACCCCTCCCCCATCGGTGCCCGCAACAACACAGGGGGGAGCCTCGTTGCAGGGCGAGGGGTGGGGGTCTGCAGGGGTCTGCCAGGGTCTGCCGGAGGGGCAGCGGTGGGCACGGGGCAGGCGAAACGCCTCGGAGTGCCCAGACACCAGAGCGGGCACCGCGCTCGGCCGGGACCGGCCCGGGACCGCCGGCGGAGCTCCGGAAACGGCGGAGCCACAGCGCAGCCTCTCGGCCCTGCCTCGGCCACAGCAGCTCCCTGGTGCCCTCTCAGCTTCCCCGGCCACACTCGTTGGGCATCCATCGGGGTCGGTGGCAAAGAAAGTGCCAGCCCTGACCTCAGAAGTGCCAACCCTGACCTCAAAATTGTCAGCCCTGACCTCAGAAGTGCCAACCCTGAGCTCAATAGTACCACCTTTGATCTCAGAAGTGCCAGCCCTGGCCTCAGGGGTGCCAGCCTTGGCCCCTCTGCAGCACCCTGAGTGTCTCCAGGCTGTGGCAGAAGCAGCCTGGGCTGAGCCCTCCCCCAGCTCCCACCCGCGGATGCTCCTCTCTGATCTGCTCCTGGCCGGGAGAGCAAACCCGCAGGGCACATTGGGGAGGGGCACATTGGGGAGGGGCACATTGGGGAGGGGCACAGCCACAGCTCTGTCTTGCTCTGCCCTCATCTTTCTGGCTGGGTTTGGGTTGGTACCAAAATCCCCCAAATCCCAGCGTGGGTGGGAAGGGACCTCTGGAGGGCATCTCCTGCCCCCCCAGCTCCAGCAGGGCACCCACAGCAGCTTGCCCAGGGGCACAGTGCCCAGGGGGGTTGGCAGCTCTGCACACAAGGAGGCTCCACAGCCTCTGGGCAGCCTGCTCCAGGCCTCCTGCACCCCCACAACAAACAACCTTCTGCTTCCCACAGGCAACCTCCTCAGCTCCTCTTGGTGCCCCTTGGCCTGGCCCTGGGCACCACTCACAGATGCCAGTCCCAGCCTCTTGCCCTCCCCAGCCCCTTCAGCTCAGACCCCCTCTGGGGCTGCTCTCCTGCAGGCTCTCAGCCCCAGGGCTCAGCCTCTGCTCCCCACAGAGCTGCTCCAGGTCCCCCAGCACCTCCCCAGCCCCTCTGGGCTCTCTCTGCAGCTCCTCAGCAGCAGCTACTGAGCGCAGTCCCCCTCCCGAGCGCCCTTCGGAGCTCTTTCGGCTGTCGCCCAGCTCCAGGGTCCCTGCTCTGGAGCTCTCCACCAAGCTCAGCGATGGCTCCAGGTGGCGGTGCCAGGCACTTGGTGCCCTCTAGCGCCGATCCTGCCCAATGCGGGGGCAGGTCCCGGCTCGGGAGTCTGTGAGGGTCTGCCAGGGTCTGGAGGGATCTGTGGGGGTCTTTAGAGCTCTGTAGGGGTCTGCTGAAGATCTGCCAGGGTCTGCAGGGGCCTATTTGGGGGTGCTGGGGTCTGTAGGGGTCTGTAGGGGTCTGTTTGGTGTGCTGGGGTCTTTAGGGGGGTCTGCAGGGGTCTGTTTGGGTGTGCTGGGGTCTGTAGGGGTCTTTAGGGGGTCTGTAGGGGTCTGTTGGGTGTGCTGGGGTCTGTAGGGGTCTTTAGGGGGGTCTGTAGGGGTCTGTTTGGGTGTGCTGGGGTCTGTAGGGGTCTGTAGGTGTCTTTAGGGGTTCTGCAGGGGTCTCTCGGGGCCTGCAGGGGTCTGCTGGGCTCTGTAAGGCTCTGCAGGGGTCTGTAGGTGTCCTTTGGTGTCCCCAGAGAGCTGTAGAGGACCCCAGGGGTCCACAGGTGTCTGTAGGGGTCCATCAGTGTCCCCAGAGGTCCCCAGGGGTCTGAAGGTGTCTGTAGGGGTCCATCAGTGTCCCCAGAGGTCCCCAGGGGTCTGTGGGTGTCTGTAGGGGTCCATCAGTGTCCCCAGAGGTCCCCAGGGGTCTGTGGGTGTCTGTAGGGGTCCATCAGTGTCCCCAGAGGTCCCCAGGGGTCTGTGGGTGTCTGTAGGGGTCCATCAGTGTCCCCAGAGGTCCCCAGGGGTCTGTGGGTGTCTGTAGGGGTCCATCAGTGTCCCCAGAGGTCCCCAGGGGTCTGTGGGTGTCTGTAGGGGTCCATCAGTGTCCCCAGAGGTCCCCAGGGGTCTGTGGGTGTCTGTAGGGGTCCATCAGTGTCCCCAGAGGTCCCCAGGGGTCTGTGGGTGTCTGTAGGGGTCCATCAGTGTCCCCAGAGGTCCTCAGGGGTCTGAAGGTGTCTGCAGGGGTCCATCAGTGTCCCCAGAGGTCCCCAGGGGTCTGTGGGTGTCTGCAGGGCTCCCCTGGGTTCCACAGGGGTCTGCAGTGGTCTGCCAGGGTCTGTAGGGGACTGTGGGGGTCTGTAAGAGGTCTGGAGGGGTCCATGAAGGTCTGCAGGGATCTGCAGGGTCCACAAAGCTCTGCAAGGGACCAATCTGTGCCCTGCAGGAGGGGGCAGGCACTGGCCCAGGCTGCCAGGGAGGTGGTGCAGTGCCCACGGCTGGAGCTGCTCCAGAGCCCTGTGCCCCTGGCACTGTGCCCATGGTGGGGCCGGGTGGGCTTGGAGGGCAGGGCAGAAGTTGTGCTGCAGCTTCCACCTGCCTCGAAGAACAATTTTATTGCTGATTCCTTTTCCCAGCAGTGCAGAAAGGCTCAGGCCCAGCCCCGGCAGAGCTGTGGCTGCAGCAGAGCTGTGGGAGGTTGATGCTGAGCCCTGGAGGGCTCCAGGAGCAAGGGGCAGGGCCCAGGCAAGCCCCACGGAATGCATCCTTCTGGGGGAGTCACTGGGGAGCAGCTTCTCCCCCGTCCCCCCCCCAGGTGGCACTGAAGAAGGCAGAGCCCTGGAAAGCCTCAGGACTGAGGGCAGAGGGCACCGTGCCAGGGGCCGGGAGCGGGGGGCAGCAGCTCGGGTGGCACACGGCAGAGAGCTTCCCTCGGCTGCCTCCAGAAGGAGCCTCTGGGGCTTAGCCTGGACCCAGAGGGGGACCAAAGGCGCAGCTGCGCCAGGGGCAGCTCCAGGCGGGGGAGGGCAGGGCAGGAGGAGAGCAGCGCAGGGCAGCGGCGCAGGCGGCAGGGGAAGGGCTGCGGGCGGCGCTCAGAGCCAGATGTCGGAGGTGCAGTCCCCACCCGGGTACCGAACCTCGTGAGCCAGGGCAGGGCCCTGCGGCTCCCGCCCGAAGTCCACCAGGAAGTTGGGGTTCACCTTCAAGCCTCCTTTGTCGGTGTCCACATCGATCTGCAGCATGACAGAGCCTTGCCTGGGGCAGAGAAGGGAAGCAGCTGGGGGGGAGAAGGGTCTGTGCCCCTCGCTGTGCCCCAACCACCCGGGCAGGACCTGCCCTGGGAAGAGGCTCAGCACCCAAATGGTCCTCAGCAGGACTGCAAAGGAGCTGCAGCACCTCGGGAGAGCTGCAAGCTGCAGGGGGCAGTGGGCAAGGGGCTGGGGAGGGGCAGCAGAGGAAGCTGGGGGTGGTGAGGCTGGGGAAGAGGAGGCTGAGGAAGGCCTCGTTGGCCTCTGCAGCTCCCTGGCAGGAGGCTGCAGCCAGGTGGGGGTTGGGCAGGAGATGCCCTCAGGCTGCCCAGGGCAGGGTCAGGTTGGGCAGGAGGAACCATTTGTGCCCTGCAGGAGTGGTCAGGGCCTGGCCCAGGCTGCCCAGGGAGGTGCTGCAGTGCCCATGGCTGTGCTCATGTCCCTTGGTGCCAGGGTTTGGTGCCCACGGTGGGCACGGGCTGGTGTTGGGTTTGATGCCCTCAGAAGCCTTCTCCATCCCAACCAGCTCCATGGCTGTGTGCAGGAGAGAGCACAAACTGCTGCTGCTGAGCTGGGCACAGAAAGGCTGCCCTGAGCCCTCCTGTGCCCCTCTGCCAGAGGCTGCCCTGAGCCCTCCTGTGCCCCTCTGCCAGAGGCTGCCCTGAGCCCTCTTGTGCCCCTCTGCCAGAGGCTGCTCTGAGCCCTCCTGTGCCCCTCTGCCAGAGGCTGCCCTGAGCCCTCCTGTGCCACTCTGCCAGAGATTCTCCTTCCCTGGAGTGCAACCACAGCAGGGCTGGGGGCAGAAAGGAGCTCTGGAGAGCTCCCAGCCCACCCCCCCCCCGCCCAAGCAAGGCCACCCGGGCAGGGCCACCTCCAGGTGGTTCTTGAAGAGCCTGCAGAGAAGGAGCAGAGTGCTGCTGGCAGCCTCACTGGCACTCTGGAGGGCACCTCTGCAGGTCAGGTTGTGCTCAGTGCTTCCTTCCCCACCCTCCTCCTCCTCCAAAGGCACCAAGATGACAACGAACTGAGTGTGCAGACCCCTGCAGCTGGGGGTCTGCTGGTGGCTACAAGCCCCTAGGGCTGGATCCAGGCTCTGTGCCCAGCAGCTGGTGCAGGAACAGCCCAGTGGTGCCCCCCACCCCCCGCTGCCCGCAGGGTCCTTACTTGACAAGCTCTGGGTAGAACTGCTTGTCCCAGCCGCTGTAGAGGGAGGTGGTGACATAGAGCCTCTTGCCGTCCAGGCTGAGCTGGATCATCTGGGGGCCACCCTGCACCTTCTTCCCCTGGGAGGGAGGCAGAGAACGAGGCCCTGCAGGGAGCTGCCGAGGAAGGGCAGCAGCGAGGAGGCAGCAGCAGCCCAGAGCCAGCCCCGAGCTGGGCTGCAGGCAGAGCAGGGAGGGGATCCTGCAGCTCTGCCCTGCTCAGCCCCCACCTGCAGCACTGCAGCCACTGCTGGAGCCCAGCACGGGGAGGAGCTGCAGGGGGTCCAGGGGAGGCCACCAGGGTGAGCAGAGGCTGCAGAGCCTCCCCTGTGGGCACAGGCTGGCAGAGTTGGGGCTGCTGAGGCTGGCACAGGCTGGCAGAGTTGGGGCTGCTGAGGCTGGAGGAGGGAAGGCTCCAGGGAGAGCTCAGAGCAGCCTGGCAGTGCCTGAAGGGGCTGCAGCAGAGCTGGGCAGGGCCTCTGGGCAAGGGCTGGCAGTGCCAGGAGGAGGGAGAATGGCTTTGAGCTGAGACAGGGGAGAGGGAGAGTGGAGAGGAGGAAGAAAATGTTGAGTGAGGCTGGGCAGAGCCTGGCACAGGCTGCCCAGGATGGCTGTGCCCTCCCTGGAGGTGCCCCAGGCCAGGCTGGGTGAGGCCCTGAGCAGCCTGGGCCGGGGGAGCTGCCCCTGGGCACGGCAGGGCTGGAGCTGGAGCAGCTTCGAGTCCATTCCAGGACCCACAGAAGCAGCCATGGCAGAGGCAGGGCTGAAGGGTTCCTGCTGCTCTGCTGGGGCTGGGAAGGCAAACAGCAGCCAGGGAGGCTCAGCTCAGGGGCAGCTGAGAAGAGGTCTGAGCTGCAGCTCTGCTCGAGGTGGAGCTTCCTGGAGCTGCTTTTGGTGGGCACCAAAATGAGCTGTGCCCATAGCCAGTCCATGGGCACAGGAAGCTCCCTTGGCAGGGGGTGGCAGCAGGGAAGGACACATGGAAGGGACAATTCCTGCTCCTGCACCTCTCAGAGCTGCTTCAGGGCCTCAGCAACCAGCTGCTGGCAGCCCACCAGAGGCAGGGATGGCAGAGGGGGCAGTGCAGACTGAGTGAGCTGCTTGGCACCAGCAGGGGAGATGCCATGCCCCAGGCTTCAGGGCACTTGAACCACTTCACCCATCTCAGAAGGCCACCAGGAGCCAGCAGCATCCTGCCCAGGCACAGCCCAGCTCAGAGCCAGCTGCACAGCCTGAAGGAGGGAGCCAAGGGGCAGGGGAGGTGGCACAGGGCTGGTGAGGGCAAAACTCACTTGGATCACCAAGGGCTCTGGCTGGCACTGCAGCTCCTTGTCCTCCAGCACAGTCACAGCCCCACCTCGGGTGATGCTGCCACCCAGGAACACCTGGAACACAGGAGTGGGGCAGGAGATGCCACCAGAGGGAACTGGCAGCAGCCTGGGGGCACCTCCCAGGCAGAGCTCTCAAGAACCTGGGAGGGGTTTGGTGCCAGCAGCTGGAGAGGAGCCAGGAGGTGCCCAGGTAGGCAAGAAGGGCACCAGCAGCCTGGCCTGGAGCAGCAATGCTGTGGGCAGCAGCAGCAGCAGAGCAGGGATTGTGCCCCTGGGCTGGGCACTGGGGAGGGCACAGCTGGAAGCCTGGGGGCAGGTTTGGGCTGCTCAGTGCCAGGAGGACATTGAAAGGGTGGAGAGGGCACAGAGAAGGGCAAGGAAGGTGGGCAAGGGTCTGGAGAAGAGGCTGGGGAGGGGCAGCTGAGGGAGCTGGGGGTGGTGAGGCTGAGGAAGAGGAGGCTGAGGAAGGCCTCGTTGGCCTCTGCAGCTCCCTGGCAGGAGGCTGCAGCCAGGTGGGGGTTGGGCAGGGCAGGCCCAGAGGAGATGCCCTCAGGCTGCCCAGGGCAGGGTCAGGTTGGGCAGGAGGAACCATTTGTGCCCTGCAGGAGTGGTCAGGGCCTGGCTCAGGCTGCCCAGGGAGGTGCTGCAGTGCCCATGCCCAGAGGTGCCCCAGAGCCCTGTGCCCATGGCACTGTGCCCATGGCTCTGCTGGGTTGGTGCTGCTCTGGCTGCTCTCAGAGGTCTTCCTCACTCGGTGCTGGGTCACAGCTGGCCCTGGGTGCCCTTTGGGGCATCTCCTCCAAGCCAAGCAGCTGCTGCCACTCTGTGAGGTTGGTGCTGCTGAGGGGAGGGCAGCAGCAGCCTGCACTGTGTGCCCTGTGCCAGGCTCTGCTGCTGCCCTCACCTGCCCCACCAGCTGGGGCCTGCGGCTGTCGCTGATGCGGTACTGGCGCAGGTCTCCATGTGCCCAGTTGCTGAGGTAGAGGAATTGGTCGTCCAGGGAGATGAGGATGTCTGTGAGGAGGGCTGCAGAGGGGCACCAGACTCAGGGCCAGCAGGACGCTGAGGCCTGGCACAGTTCTGCCCTCAGGGGAAAGCATCCCAGAGGGGTCGGGGAGAGAGGAGAGGCAAAGACCTGAGCTTGCCCCGGGGGAGGGAAGAGTTTGTGCCCTGCAGGAGTGCTCAGGGACTGGCACAGGCTGCCCAGGAGGGTGGTGGAGCCCCCGAGGGCAGGTTGGATGAGGGCAGGCTGGAGGTGCCCCTGCCCCTGGCACCTCAGAGCTCACTTCCAACCTGAGCCCTGCTGGCACTGGAACCCACCAGGAGCTTCCCACCCACCTGCAGGGCTCCACAGTGCCCTGTAAGAGTGCTCAGGGACTGGCACAGGCTGCCCAGGGCAGTGGTTGAGTGCCCATCCCTGGAGGTGTCCCAGAACCCTATGCCCATGGCACCTGTGCCCCTGGTCGGGTGCCCAGGCTGGGGCTGGGTTGGTGTTGGATGCCCTCAAGGCCAATTCTCTGACTGTGATCCTTGGAGACCCAAAGGAGGTTCAGGCTCTGCCTGCACCCCCAGGACCCTTCCTGGGCACTCTCAGACTCCAGCAGGAGCCAACCTCAAGCCCTGAAGCTGTGTGGGAGCAGAGCTCTGCCCAGCTGGGGCTGGAGCTCTGCACAGGAGGAGGCTCCACAGCCTCTGGGCAGCTCCAGGCCTCCTGCACCCTCACCCCTCCTGCCCACAGGCAACCTCCTCAGCTCTTCTTGGTGCCCCTTGCCCCTCGGTCTGGCTCTGGGCACCACTGAGCAGATGCCAGCCCCAGGCTCTTGCCCCCCTCTGGGGCTGCTCTCCTGCAGGCTCAGCCCCAGGGCTCAGCCTCTGCTCCCCAGGGAGCTGCTCCAGGCCCTCAGCACCTCCCCCCCCCCTCCCCGGGCTCTTCTGCAGCTCCCAGGCCCCCTGCAGCTGGGGGCAGCCCAGAGCAGAGGGCAGCAGAACCTCTCCTGCCCTGCCAAATGCCCCCAGCAGACCCTTGGGGCCCTCTTGGCCACGGGGGCACCTCGCTGGCTGCTGGGCACTGCCAGCCCAAGGCAGGAGAGCAGCTGGCAGGGAGGCTGTTTGCCATGCCTGGTGCCAGCTGGCAGAAGGGTTAAGGGACTGCAGAGGGCACTCCCCAGGGGTGCCCCACACTCACCAGGCATGTCAGGGAGCAGCCAACCCTTCACCTTCTTGCTGGGCACTTGGATCACCTTCTCTGCTGCCCAATCTCCCTTCTGCAGGAGGCACAGGACAGAGCTCAGGGCGAGCAGGCACAGACCCTGCCCTGCCAGGGCACTCTCAGGGTGCCCCAGGGGAGGTTCAGGGTGGCCATGAGGAACCATTTGTGTCCTGCAGGAGTGCTCAGGGACTGGCACATGCTGCCCAGGGGGGTGGTGGAGTCCCCAGGGCCAGGCTGGAGGTGTCCCTGCCCCTGGCAGGGGGTTGGAGGAGATGAGCTCAGAGCTCCCTTCCAACCTGAGCCCTGCTGGCACTCGGTGGCACCAAGGGACTGGCATCTCCCCTGGGGCTCTTCATCAGCACCACCTCGAGGTGCTCCCCCTCGGGGCTGCAGTCCTCACGCCTGGAGGGGCTCCAGAGCTGTGTGCCTGTGGTGCTGGGGGCCGTGTGCCAGCGGTGCCCTGGCACTGGTGGGGTAAGGCTTGGACTGCACAGCACCACCTCGGGCAGGGCTCAGCTCCTGTGCCCACCACAGCTCTCATGGACCGGGCTGGGATGGAAGGGAGCTCAAAGCTGCTCCAGCTCCAGCCCCTGCCGTGCCCGGGGACACCTCCCCCGGCCCAGGGACACCTCCCCCGGCCCAGGGACACCTCCCCCAGCCCGGGGACACCTCCCCCGGCCCAGGGACACCTCCCCCGGCCCAGGGAGACCTCCCCCGGCCCAGGAACACCTCCCCCGGCCCAGGAACACCTCCCCCGGCCCGGGGACACCTCCAGCTGTGCCAGTCCCGGGCAGCCTGTGCCCGGCCGTGCCCTGCCCCGCACCTGGCTCCTGTAGAAGCGGTGCACAGCTCCGCTCAGGGCGCAGCCCACGAAGCCTTCGGCAGCCTCTGGGTTGTGCAGGAAGCGAATCTCCAGCGGGATCGAGCCCTGCCCCAGGTCCACAGCCTGCAGGAACCTGTGGCTGCTCCAGTCCCAGACGTTGATGTGGCGACCATAGTGCCCTGGGGGGGGAGGGGTGGCAAGGGCGGAGCTGAGGGCAGAGGAGCACAAAACCAACCCCGAAGCCTGCCAAGCCCAAACCCCCCCAGCGGGAAGGGAGTTCCCAGGGGGCTCCTCCCTGACCTCTCTCCACGTCAGCAGGGTCGAAGCCATCGGCCAGGACCTTCGGGGTGCCCCACTCGGTGCTCATCAGGACGTTGTGGCGAGGTTGGTACCAGAAGTCATAGCCCAGGCTGGGCACCTCTGCCCCCTGCTCCCAGTTGCCTTTCACCTCAAAGGTTTCCCCATCCAGCAGGATGAAGCCACCTGGGAGGGGAAGCAGAGCAGAGCTGAGCCAGGGACAGAGGCTGAGACAGGCAACTCTGTGCCCGAGGAGAAGGTTGGCAGCAGAGGATGGCAGAGGTGGGAAGGGACCTCAAAAGTGCCACCTCTGACCTCAGAAGTGCCAACCCTGAGCTCAATAGTACCACCTTTGATCTCAGAAGTGCCAGCCCTGGCCTCAGGGGTGCCAGCCTTGGCCCCTCTGCAGCACCCTGAGCGTCTCCAGGCTGTGGCAGAAGCAGCCTGGGCTGAGCCCTCCCCCAGCTCCCACCCGCGGATGCTCCTCTCTGATCTGCTCCTGGCCGGGAGAGCAAACCCGCAGGGCACATTGGGGAGGGGCACACTGGGGAGGGGCACACTGGGGAGGGGCACAGCCACAGCTCTGTCTTGCTCTGCCCTCATCTTTCTGGCTGGGTTTGGGTTGGTACCAAAATCCCCCAAATCCCAGCGTGGGTGGGAAGGGACCTCTGGAGGGCATCTCCTGCCCCCCCAGCTCCAGCAGGGCACCCACAGCAGCTTGCCCAGGGGCACAGTGCCCAGGGGGGTTGGCAGCTCTGCACACAAGGAGGCTCCACAGCCTCTGGGCAGCCTGCTCCAGCCTCCTGCACCCCCACAACAAACAACCTTCTGCTTTCCACAGGCAACCTCCTCAGCTCCCCTTGGTGCCCCTTGGCCTGGCCCTGGGCACCACTCCCAAGATGCCAGCCCCAGCCTCTTGCCCTCCCCAGCCCCTTCAGCTCAGACCCCCTCTGGGGCTGCTCTCCTGCAGGCTCTCAGCCCCAGGGCTCAGCCTCTGCTCCCCACAGAGCTGCTCCAGGCCCCTCAGCACCTCCCCAGCCCCTCTGGGCTCTCACTGCAGCTGGGGGGAGCCCAGAGCTGACCCCAGCAGGGCAGAGCAGAGTAGAGGGCAGCAGAACCTCCCTTGCCCTGTGCCCACACTCTGCTCAATGCCCCCAGCAGACCCTTGGAGCCTTCCTGGCCATGGGGGCACCTTGCTGGCTGCTGGGCACCCTCTTGCCCCCAGCTCTCCAGGACCCTTCCCAGCAGCTCTCTCCCTAACCTGCACTGCTGCCTGAGGTTGTCCCTCCCCAGGTGCTCCTGCTGAGCCTCAGGAGGTTGCCTTTGGCCCAGCTCTGCAGGGCACTCCCAGGGCACTGTCCTGGCTTTTGCTTAAGGCTGAGAGCCCTGAGGGCTCCCTGAGCCCTGAGCAGGAGGCAGAGTCTCAGCCAGCTGCAGGTTTCCATTTCCATCCGACCCTGAGGCTGAGAGGACTTCAGGTTGGCACCAGGAGCTCTGCGGCCAAGGCATGGGCACTGAGCTGCTGCAGGGACCCCAGGGAGGGCTCTGGGGAGGGGAAGGGACCCCAGGGGAGGGCTCAGGGGAGGAGAAGGGACTCCAGAGGAGGGGACCCCAGGGAAGGGCTCTGGGGAGGGGAAGGGACCCCAGGGGAGGGGAAGGAACCCCAGGGATCATCTCCTGCAGNTGTGGGGAGGGGAAGGGACCCCAGGGGAGGGGA